>JXWZ01011787.1:0-17508 GCA_000956215.1 Anopheles farauti No. 4
CAAACAGTGATCAAAATTCATCCGGCCGGACGGGTGATGAGTCACGACACAAATCTTTGCCAACGTCACGGGCGCAAATCGTCGGTACAAATCAATTCCTTGCGGCTTCGGGTCGGTTGTTGGTTGGTACCCGGGTGGACCCGTGTTTGCTGATAAGCAGTCTGCCTGATTGTTGGCATGTCGAACGGTTAGTCCGGGTTGTCCCGGGCGATGGGCTTACATGACAATGGCTGGCCCGTTTCGGACAGTTAGGCAATCGGAACGACGACAGTGGGCGGCCCACTTTCTTCCCAACCGGCGAGCGTCAATCATCGTCCCAGGAAGACGATAATCGAATGATACGCCAGTCGTAACAACAGCGAACGCATCAACGCACGTGTCAATTGGCGTTAAAAGGACACCCCGGCCTTCCGACCAACGCTACCCGTGCGTTGGTGCGTGTTTGTTTGTGCGGTGCGTTTTTCCTCTACGCGTGTCCATGACACATCACTGACCGTGACGCCAACGCCGTATGCGAACGAATTCTTCGGATCGCTCCTGAACCGGAACCTCACGCTGGTGAGCTTAGACACGTCCCTTCGAGCAGTTGCGCTGAACTAATAGAATGTTCACATCGGGCATGGCTGTCGAATAGTATGCCGCAAGCAGCATACATCTGCCCTTCGAAGGATGTGGCTTACAAAGATTGTTTCCAAGATTTGACTCTGAGAACCTTTGCGTGTTCTTTTCATTTTCCCACTGCCGATCGTTCACGGTTTGTAACGCATATTCACATATCACTGCCGGCGCTACCGCTGACAGATATAATACCGATTTATGGCCCATGAAAGCGTTTTAAGAGCTTACGGTTTTGTACTAAAACTCACGCGTATGGACAAGAGACAGAAATTCGCGACTCAAAGCGCTTGTGCGTGTGTGTGTCTGTCGCAACTTTTCTCTTGATCAGCTCACGGTATTCGTCCTCCGGAAAAAAACCGGTTCTGGGAAATACTTTTCATCGTGAATGCAGCGCTTCTGGATAACTGCCGGACAAATCATACACGCCCATACTAACACCAGTGAGCCGGCACATCTTTAAACGGTAGTAAAATATTGCTCGCCTGCATGGTTTCTCGTTAAAGCGCACCAGCGTAAACGATAAAATGGCTGCCGGAGATCAATCCATCATACCGCCGGGTGACTGAGGCTGACGCAATAAAGACGCATTTGGTGCTTCTTTAGTTTGGGTATGTGTGTAAAAGAAAACGATAGAGAGAGAGAGAGTGAGATAGAGAGAAAGAGAGAAGACGTCTGCTGGCCTCTGACACTATCATTCCATGTATGATTTTATTACGCATTTCCAAGGAGCCTGTTTTTCGTGTTCGTGAAGATGATGTGTTGGTATGTTTTATTATTTTTGTTTTCGCCGAAAGCGGAAATGGAAGATGTCATCCTAAATATGTACGCGCCAACACGGGCCATCAATCATACGAATGCTTTGATCGCTTGACCCGTCGATAGATGTAAATTGATGGAACAAATGTTTATGACAAAAAGTCAGTTCCTTTTGAACAAACACAACGATAATGCAAGCTAATGACAGGTTTTTCAATCTTCAATGCGTGTATCCAAAATCACTACTGCTATTGGCAAACCAGTTTGGCAAATTTGAATAAGGTAACTTTATGTATGACATTTACAACAAGTGTATGATTCATTTGAAGATCATGTTTTAAAAAAAAAGCTCTACACGTGTTGGTGTTTGAGCATATTACTAAGCATATAAATAATATCAGCTAAGGTAGATGTACTAAGCGTCGGCAAGTGCAGCAAAAATATCTTTAATTTTTAAGTACGACTTTAATGCTATTGGACGTATACGAAAATAAAATTATAGCAGTTTCGACATATTTATTTGTTTTGAATAAATTATTCTTCACAGAAAAATATATCAAAAGGGAAAAACCGATTTTAATTCAGGTTTCGGCCACCTTTTGTTTTTGGTAACGCGATTGTTGGGTTTTATCATTACAAACGGTGACAAAATATGCAGTTATTTGATCTTAAACCAATTTTTCTATCACTTTTCAGACAACCTCACATTGAACGCAATAATTGATTTGCCAATTTTTCTTTGAGATTTTTTAAAAATGTTCGTACATCTCCATCTAAACAATCAAAAAAAGTTTTCAAACAAAAAAGTCTTCAAGGTGGTATAGATTTCGGAGAATTCTTAGAGAAATTAATTTTCTTCCACCTTACCGAAAAAACTTTTCCCATTTCTGATTGCACGAGGCGTGTGATTAATGCTTCAACATCAACCTAATTTACCCGTCGCGCTTTGCCACTGACGAATCTGGAACTTAATCAACACGAATTGCAATTGCATCAAGTGCTAGCATGTTCAAGACTTTCGAAGGTCAGGCTCGAAGATAGAGTTAGAAGCACCAGCCAATTTTCTTTACCGGTACCGGTCTCGCCACCTCTACGTCATCGTCGGGTAAGCTTCGGTACAAGTTTACCTTGACAACATACCACCAACCAGTCATTAGCGTTACTGGATTGCACCGGAGATGGTCGAGTACCGAGTGCGCAAGCACCATCGATGTTTGCCTCGGAAAATGCTTCGGTCTATACGATGTAAACAAGTGCGCTCGAGGCCCGCAACGAGAGACAAACTTGAGCCCAGTACAGAAGAAGGGGAAGCAAACACCGGAACTGATGATAAGAAATTACTTCCATTAACTTTCACCAACTCCGAAGCCATGGGCGTGAAGGGTTAAGGAGAAATGTGGCCCCTATAGCTTCATACGCAGCGTTCGATTCGTCTAACTTAAACTTCTTGAAGCAATACTATGATGGGTATAATTGCAAAGTTAGCTGTTTGTTGATCCTACCGGGTATCTTGTGTACCTCTTGGGTGTACCATCAACTATGTTGCGATACGATTTCAGATATTTTGTTACAATGTCGTTTTTGCAGGAAAGCCCTATTATTTAACACCAATTAAGCCTTTATTCGCAGAACAGAAACACGATAGCCTTTCTTCTTAGAATGACTCACAGTTTAAAAAATAGGCAAATATCGTATTCTTAGGATATTTTTTGAAATATTTTTTTTTAAAGCGTATGAATTATACTCACCTTGTATTTGCTATGCTTTATTCCAATAGGTTTAAATTGAGTTGTAGCGACGAAACTCCTAATCTAAGCAGCGCTTGCTGCTAATAATGTTGTGTAGGTCAGTATGACTCGAGCCTCAGCCCGATTAATTCTGTAGCCGTTTACTTTATCGTACCCAACACGGTAAGATTAAAGAAACGGGCTAAGTAAACATCAACCCCCACGCTTTTGCACGTACACTCACCCGCCGGCCTTTTCACTTCGCCCCACTTCGAATAACACGCACCGCAGACCGGAAAAGGGATCGTAATGCACGCCTTTTTAGACTCTGCTTTTTTTCTCTTTTTCCTTCTAGCCACCCCTGCTCAACCGGTGGCACATCCTTAAGCTATGATTTAGCTTCTTTAGCCACTGGCACTTTACCGCTTTCGCACACGTCACACACTAGCGTCGCTGGCGTCACACTTAGATCGTCGGGTTGCAAGTGCCCCTGGTGCAATCATCAACAGGCAGCCGTTAGGATTTCACCAAAACCTGGCACCGGTGGGGAGAGGGGGAGGGGCACAAACGAGGCACACCCGAGCGCAGCGTAAAAGGACTCACTTTCCGTAAAAACACCTTCCTTCCGGACACTCGAAAAATACATGCACACACTCATAAACACACACACACAAGGTTTCCCTTAAGGAGAGGCCTCTCGAAAGTGTGCGTTTTTGTGTGCCTTTGCACACATACACACCGGCACACACAGACACACGCTTACTCTAACACTCCAACATGTCACCTTACGGGTGAGGTAAAACTCTCGCCGTACGCTTTACCTTCACTTTGGCTGGCAACTGTGCACTTCACTTTCGCCTCAGCTTCAATGAAAATACTCTCCGGCCCAAAACAACAGCTGCTGGGTGCTGCTAGTGTGGTGTGGCTGTAGTGAAAATAAGCACATCGTAAGACGGGCTACAACCACGCCACGCGACATATCTGGCCGGATTTCCGGAACGCGTAACCTGAAGCCATCAAACGCTCGTTTTTTTTTTCTCTTTTTTTCTTGCAGGAATCACTGCTCAAGTATACACACAACCGCACACACTCACACCCGACCAGGCCCAGCCCGCCTCCGATACACGGCAGCTTAGTTAGCCGTCGATTCAATCCTTGCCCCCGGGGGAAGCGTGTTTTTGTCGAAATGTTTGTCCGGAAGCGCAAACGCGCTGTCGCTGCCTTAGAGGCTGGCTACCTATCTTTGCGGCCTAGAAATGCTCCTGCCGTCGTCACTATGAGCTCCCGTATATCCACACATTCATGCACACATGCACACAAACGCACGCAAACACGATATGTAAAAACATACCACTTCTTTTAGCTTGGATTGTTTTTCCTCGCTTTCGTTTGCCTTTGCCACTACGGGCGTGTGTATTTTTGGAGAAAAGTCACTCCGAAAAAAGCTCGCCCGATCCTGCGTGCCTTTAAACAAGGATTACAGCCCTCGAATCCGCCCCATTTTCGGAGCGGCTTGAACAGCTTGAATTGATTTTGAAATTTTAATCCAAAACGAACTGTGAAGCACCGGGTGGTACCGTTTCGGCAAGCTGTTCAATGCCACTCGTGGAAATGCAATCCGAGAGCGGCGTGGTTTTGGGCGCCCTTGCCCCCCCCCCCTTCCCTTCCTCCTCCACGAAGCGCAGAACGCACTCAACCAAACAAAAAAGATATATTCCGCTGTATAATACGATTTCGTATCACCGGTTCCGGATTCTGTGCTTGAGCCGTCTGTAGCTGAAACATCGTGGTTGCGGGGGATATGATGTTACTCTGGCTCACTTTACACCACTTTACAGTGCCCTTATCACGTACAGCTTCCGGTCGATTGGTTCGGCACACGATTTTTCCTTAACTGCCCAACCGGACAAAGGAGGCTTAAGCTGTGGTCAGCTTGAGGAGCTGAACGCTCCACTTCAGGAGAGCAAGTGGGAGATTTCGACCCATCGCTGAACCCATCGCTAAATCGAACAATAATAGGTCACAAAACATCACTGATCTCTTTTCCTATCTTTTCCGTCTGCGTTACCGAAGGATATTATTATGTTCCTTCGCAGGGACATTCTTCGAAACACGATTCGAACTATCTACGCCAAAAGAATGTTTTAATAACCACCATACAAGAGAGCGGTTCCTGATGCCATTTGCAGCACGTTGCTTTACATCACTGTTATTATTCCTCATGTTCCCAATTTTTTGGCACCAACAAGCACTGCCAAGCATCCTCAAAGCGACTCTATCAACCGTTTCAATTGAACCACTTCCTTCGAGACGCATCACCGTTTCCGGCCACATCCACCAACGCTTCGTCGCACCGATTTTTGGAGAGTTTTTGAAAATTTAATTTTCTTCACTTCACGCGCCAGCTTGTGGGCTCGAAATGGAAGAAGAATAAAAAAAAACAGACACACACACACACACAGCCGTCTCCAGTTCGCACGGATCGGAATGTTTTCTGCTTCGTTTTGTGGCATATTTTTGTGGGCTGCTTGGGAGCAATTGGCGTAACAAGCACCGAGCTCGGGGCTTTGGCAGACCGCATTCCGGGGCGGGAGAGGCAAATAAATAATACTACGGGACGGAACATTTGCGGCTCGCCAAGGAAACCCCATCGGAAGGTACGGGCGGTAACACACACGCGCTAGGTTTTTTTTTTGCTTGTATGCTTTTCTTCTTATTATTTTTTTCTTTTAACTTCTACACGTTCGATGGGACACGTGCGTACACTCCACTGGAACCTTCTTTCACATGCGGGTTGTTATGACAGACATGCATTCACGCACATAAATACACACACGAACACGAACCCACACCCCACCCCGGTCACTGCTTTAATTCAGCCATTCACACCCCCAGAAGGTCGCCCTGTTTCACACCTACCCCTTTACAGAAGGGCAGCAAACGCCATTCGCCACAATACGGCAATAAACGATCGACTCGCAAAACGCACAGTGAACGCCACGCGGGGGTACGCCCGTTTTTGTCGGAAAAAACCATACGTCACAGAATCCGGCAAGTAACTGAACTGGCAAAAATGGGATGCTGCTGGAAGCGGTGTTCCGAGCAGGTTCGGTCGTGCTTGGTGGAATCCTTCCTCCGTTTCCGAGTGGCGACCATCACCCGCACCACCACCCGGCGAGCCTTTTCGGCCACTTCAAGTGGCTACTTCCAGCGCCAAAGCAACGCCTCAACGCGTTCGGACACATCGGCAATCGGTGGCTGTGTTGAGTCGGCGCACTAGATCGCACTGGAAGGCTTTTTGGAAGCGGGAAGTGCTTTTCTCCTTCGCTTCGCTTCGCGAACAGCAACCCGAGCGGGAAAGCTCACGGTTTGGCGAAAAACACTGCCCTACCGTACTGTCCGCATGCACAATCTACTAATGAAGCTTTCTTTCTCCATCTCCATCTCCCCCCATTTCCTTTTTCCTCCAGCGGATGCCATTGTCCATGGCAAATAGCATCTGCCGAAATGTGGGTGCTATCTGCCGTCCCCGATCGAAGCAGCGTGTTGCGTGTGGACGTGGCATTTCCTTGCGTCCCCGTTTCCCATACCGGATGCTGAACGTAAGGGTGTGTGTGAGTGAATGTGTGTTTTTTTTGTCTTTACTCACCGCGTTGCTTCATTACTATTTGTGCAGCAAATCATCATCAATCACGCCGGTTGACGGTTTGTTGGCATTTAAATTATGCTCAAGCTACTTACAACCGAATGTGCCGGAACAGGGCACACAAATTACTGTGGTGCTTTAAGATTTTTTTTTGTAATCATTTCTCTCCCACATGCTTTGTTTGCGAGAAATTTGTGGGCGCTGTGTTTTATTTTCTAATTTTTAATTGGCCTACGATACGGTGGCAGAAATAATGTTGACTAACATTACGAGTCATTCAAATATCTCTAAGTAAAAAAAAAAGCTGCTATATTACAAGGATAAAACTTTGCGAGGTTTTTTTTTAAATATGAAATTTTTTTGTAGAAAAAACGAGCACCAGTTGATTGTGATTAATACGTAAACCTGAAAAAATTCAAAGAAAATGTATCTTTTAATGATTTTAATAAGGTTAATTCTAGATTTACAAATTCGGAAAATTTATCCTCTAATTAATTTCAGAATGGACGCTTCGCTTCCTATTCCACAAATATTTAAAAATATTTTTTCAGGTTTCTTTTACACTCTGTTTTCGATCCTTTCTTAGACCCATTCTTACCTTTGTTTTGCTTCTCGAATTGGCTCAGGGAAATGTTGAGAATAAAGATGTAAACCGCCATTTGAGAAGAATCAGGTTGCGATCTTCCCGGAAAACTGTTTAGTAATGTCACAAAAACACAAAGGACCGAGGATTACAAAAAAAAACTTATAAACATAAAAAACATGAAAAGTAAATTAAACACTTTATGTATAATTTAAAATATTACGAAATTTCCAAAATATTCACAGTGTTTGAAATAATTTGACAAAAATAATATTTATCAAATTTCAGAAAAAAGTAAGGAAGTATTTGTAGGCTAACAATGCACACCCCTACTTTCTTGATTATTAAACAATTGATTCTATTTAAACATAGTTCTTTTTTAATCCTAAAAATAAAAAATTTTGCACAAACAAACCAATCATCATCGGCGGTTCACCGTGTACAAACAAGCGATTTTGTTAACAGATTTTACACTATGCGGTCAGTTTACGAGTAATTAAACTTCAAACAAACAGTGCAGCGCGTTCATCAAATCGCAAACCTCCCGGCTAATGTTTGTGCCACTCACAAAAGCTCACTATAATTTTCCGCTCAATGTCAGCTATTCAAACCAAACAAACAATCGAACCCGACAAAAAAAGGCCGGCGGTGGAAACAAAACATGTTTTCCATACCGTACCAGCGAGTTCACGAGTTCTGTACAATCAAAATGCATAACCACGATCGTGCGGGCAGACACCGGGTAAAAGGTGGGCTGGGTGTGCCGTCCGTAGTGTGATGAGCTGAGTGCATGAAGAAATGCCAATGCAGTGCTCTCGACGATACACAATGCATCAGCACTTGACTGCAGCTTGGCGTTGATGACGAGGGGGAAGAGGGAGCGGATAGCGAATGCGATGGAATATGGAGAAGTAGCAAATGCTAAGAATGTTTAAGGATAACACCTGACGTGTACGTGCATTAATTTTTAATATTTCCATCCACTGCAAACCCCGTTCACAATAACCCCTCCGCTCGTCTCGGAGCTCCGCGAGCGCAATGAAAAATGAACCCACAATCTAAAAGCGCACCTGGAGAAAAAGTAAAAACCAAATAAACATATCCCATTTGGCTCGTTCGTTAGCGAACGGTTTGCGTCACGTTATTTACTCGCCAAAACATTAACCATCGTCGTGGGTGGGGCGTGGTGGACAGGGCGCAGGCGAATTCAACCGGCACCAACCCAGGAAGCGTCATTCAAACGTGCCGTTATACGCCCCAAAACTATTCCCTCCGGAAAATGTGCTGGCATCTCACGCGCGGCTCCTCGCGCAGTAGCCTTGGGGTTTATTCAACAGAAAAAGACCATCTTCCAGCGGCATATCTTCCTCGTTCGCTCTCTTGCTCTATCACTCACTTCGTTGGATGCATTTCGGTTTTATTTCGGTGACTTTATTCATGGGAAAAATTATCTAAGTCCGTTTCGGGGAGAGCGGGAATAGAACAAACTCGGTACCATGAAGTTGAGAGGTGTCGGTTGCAGCTTCATCCACAGCCTCATCCGCCTGATTTAGCGTTCCTTACCTCGAAAATCTTTCCCTCCACCATTTCCCTGGTTCCGCTTGATTACGGCAGGAGAGGAGTGAGAGGAATAACAACAACAACAACAAAAAACGCTTTTGCGCTCTCGTCCAACGAGACCGGAATAGCTCTTCCGCGTTCGCGTTGATTTTCCGCCGACCAAAAGAAAATGAAGATGGCCGGCACGTGGCACACCGGCGGTCCTTGGGCGTAATAGTGCGCGAGGCGAGCGGCGAGCAAATACGTGAAGGTGAGCAGAGCAAAAAAAAAACACACACAAATAGTTCCATGTACACACACTGAAGGCGGATCCTTATCCTGTGGGAATTTTCAGTGTCATTTTGGCTGCTCTCGTTCCCACTCACTTCCCAAGCAGCAAGCGTTAATGAACATACGGCCACCGGTCTCGGGCAACATCGGCAAACGACACCGCACAAACTTCTTGTGTCATCTAGGCGCTTCTTCCTCGCTTTGGTGGTCACAAAAAAAAACATGGATTTCCACCGCATCACACCGGAAGCCGAATGCGGGATGCAAAATTAAAACGCTTTATTGTTATGGTAATCGGAGGAAGAATGGCGAGACCGTTGGGAACGCCAGTGTTGCCAGCGCAAATGCAACGTAAGGCGTAATTTCCCTGCCGCAAGCCATTACGTTGATTTGTACACACAAATCTTTACCATAGGATGTTCGCAACCCGACCACTGTCCGGCCCTGGGTTTGGTGAGACAAGCGGGATTGGTTTTTCGGTAAAGCTTTACCATCAACGGGATGTTTTTTATTATTATTTCAGTCCTGCACAACCTTGTGCTACGAAACGGTCTGTCAAGATCTTTTCTAGAATAATTTTTGGAACATTTTTTGTGACCTGTCGCCGGTGGCTGGTGTTTTGAAAACGCCCTCTGCCGTCGCCACCGAGATGGTCATATTCGATAAGAGAAATATTAACCCAATGTTTTTTGGGTTTGTGGTGGAACGGGTGTGAAAAGTTTTTCTACGCAAAGTTTGCATTACCTAAAACAAACAAAGCGAAGACAAATGTTGCCAAAATGATGAATGGTGTGGGTTTGATAGCAGTTTCTGCAGGGTTTTTGCGTGATTGTTTTTTTAAGAAAATTTAAGATTGCTGTCACTATCATCTTTGCTTATCAGAGATAACTTGTTTAACGTATTTTGAGCAATGAATAGCAGTTTGACAGATTTTTCATATTTTGAAATGTGTGTTGTATGGAATTTTGAATATACAAATCCAATAATAGATATGGAAAAGATGTTATTTTTAAAACAAACCAGGAGAAAATAATATTCATATTCAATTAAATTTTCAATTATTATTTGAAAAAATTAATACCAAGAAACCATAATAATTCATGAGACGTACTCCAGACATGTACTCCAAACAAAAGATTTAGGCTAATAATACAACTTATACATTATATACTACTGAATCAAGCGAAAAGATATTGAATAAAATCAATCGATGTTTCTCAAATTAAACATATTTTTTTAACAATAAACAATAAATTGCAGTTAACGTATTTTAATCACCGATACAACAACTCGTATTTCCGATTATGTACATTTTTTCTCGTAATAAACTATAACATGATCATTTATACTATAATGTTTTAATTTCTTAAGCTGAATTTTATGTAACCCTCTGTAAAAATTGTTCCCAAACGAGCCAAGTAAGGTTATGCGTTTGTTGGAATGTTTAATAAATAATTGTGTATACTGTGCATTTACTATAATATGATTCTGTTTGGAATAAAACATGATCGATTTAAAAAGGGGTGTATGGATAAATAAGATTTGCATGATTATTTTGTTCAACTACTCCAATTTAATTGACCTCAACTAGCAAGAGCATTTTTCAAAGAGCCTCTTGGCTATTTTGTATTTATACATTCTAAAATGTTATTCCGGAAGGCTTTTTCGATCAATAATCAACTTTATTTAAATTACCATAATTATAAAGGGCAGAAACTTGTGGCCGAACAGGAGTTGCAGCTACATGATGCAAACAAAAAACATTATGTTTACAGATCCTAAATTGTAACACACGCTCTATCGCTTTAACACTGCACTAGAGCAGCACCGAAGGGTTCTATGATAGCTTGAAACAAAAATAAAACGTAAAAACAAAATATCCCAAAAACTGTGAGACAACCCTGACCTGGTAAAGTTGACCAAATGCAAACAAACTCGGCGCTGCCGTTTACTAATTAAAAACGAATACTAATTTCCCGCCGCCCGGAAACATACCGCCAACCGCAGTTTCCCGTTCCCACCCGTCACAGCTGCCACATTATCTTACGGTTTCCGTCACTCGTTAAGTTTCGGATAATTGCTCCCCCACCGCATCTTGGCGCCACCGTTCGTCGGTGTACATCGGTTGAACAGTTTTTTGTGTGCACTCTTAGTTGCCCACGGTTTTGTTTAAACTCTCGCCAACACATCCCTAAGCCATTTGCCGTCTTCGCAAGCCAACGCCGTTAAAATAAATCCGGCATTCTAGTGAAAAACCAAACAGAGAGCGGCGGGAAAAAGTACCACTGGCAACGCTAACAAACGACACCAAGAAACGCTTCCCGAAAGCCATTACACCTAATCTGGCAAAGTTTGCCTGTTTTTCGGCTTCTGTCTTTTTTCAGCATTTTTTCTTCCTCCCGTTCCCCCATTCCCCCAGACCAGTGGAAAAAAAACACTTGCCCCGGGGGCAGCCAATGTGCTTGGCAATGGCTTTTTCGCTGCAGTTGCCCATTTGCTTTTCGGTAGGTATACATGTCGCTTTTTCGGAGCTTCTGTTGCAGTTAAATACAAAACTCAAGGCTCGTCCTCGGTACTCGACCCCGTGTTCCGTGATCCGGATTTGGGTTTTTGATTCTTCGCCTTCGGACAGCGGAGGGTTCGTGTGGGTTGCTAGACAGCTTCACCTGTTTCTGGTTCTCCTACCAGTGTGCCGGAACCGGAACAATGACGGAAAAATAGCTCCCGGGAGAGGCGGTAATTTTAGTTTTCTGACCACGCTAACAAGCGCCAAACAAACGACCCGAGGGGCTGACCCGGCGCAAAGCTCACCTGAGTGCCGGCGAGGGATTTTACGACACCCGCGCACTACTTTTTTGTATGTTTCTTTTATCATGCTCTGCATTTTGTATCGAGCCTTCGCTGGTGACCACGCTCACCCGAACAGCTGGAGAAACAGATCATTATGAGAAGGGAGACATCCTTCGTATAGATAAGAATAAAGAATACGACCAAACTAGAGAACGAGCAGACTGAAAGCAAATGAACAGTGAACCACACATGGCCCACCCGACAACTTGGGCATAAAACAACGGATGTGCAAGAAATACCACTGTTCTAAAAAGATCCTATCCAGAGCGTCTAACAGCAAACCGAGCACCGAGGAGACGCTTCCGCACGCGTTAGCACATTTTAAATTATTTTCAAATTTAAATTTTTAATGTCCCTCACGGGAACTATTCCCGGCGCAAGCGATTCCACTGCTCCACGGGGTGGGTCGGGAACAAACGAGAAACAAAAGTCCGGATCCGTGCGCTGTGCCTGGATTCGCTTCTAAAAGCTTTAATAATGTCATTAATATTATCATCGCCATTTGTCGCGGCATGTGCGACCGTTTCGCCGTGATCACAGCAGGAAAGCAGCAGCAGCACCCTGGGGAAATCTTTACCATCCCGCTCACGGTCGGCCAAGAAGGTCCGAGCACAAGTTTAAAGTACGGATCTGGAGCACGAGCAGAGCGAGGTCGGCAATTAGGCAGCATAGTTTCCCGCTGTGTGTCCGCTAGCGCGGCTCGCTCGTTAAGGTGTCAGCTTGGCACGTCGATGTAAGGCGCATCCGCCGATTAGGTCGGCCGCCGAAGGTCTAGGTTAGCCAATGCCTTGCACCCGGGTCCGTGCTTATCGTGCCTTTGTTTAGTTTTTCTCCCAGCGTCGGAGTGTAAGCGTCGTTAAGATAATAGCCCGAAGGACGGTGGAAACATTTAAGACGATACTTTATATCAATTATTACATCCGCATGCTCGTTGCTGCTGCTATGACACGCTCTCCCGAACGCCTCGTGCTTTCCTCCTGTGACGTCTTAGAGCACGGTGCCGATCGAGATAAACCACCCTTTTCCGAGAGAAAGCCCGTCTTCGGTGGTCGAGAGACGCACAAGAGCATGCCTCCCGGTAAGCACTGTCGATCAGTCAAGAACGAAAAGTTCTTCAACTTCGAGACTGGAGAGTTTGTTGAAGTCATTCAACCGGTAGTGGCTCGTAAGCTGCTGGCACTTATTATGCAACCCACTCCCCATTCTTTACGATTACCAACGAAAGATATTAAATTGAAAATTAATTATCCTTCGTAACAGGTGTCTGCTCAAGTCAATCAAGAGTTAACAAAAACACTGCACAACAGCCGTCCAGTACAACTCCCAGTACGCTCAGTTCTCCCCCGGGTGGTTGTCGGGGATGGGTGGTGGAGTTATGTAACATCAGTAGCTCGTCTTGAAAAGGAACTTGCTATCATAACGAGCCGGTCGGGCGCTATTCAGTCATCAATAGGCTCGGTGCGGCTCCGACCTTCGACCCCCGAACGTCGGATTGTAA
Source organism: Anopheles farauti No. 4 (assembly GCA_000956215.1). Taxonomy (NCBI): domain Eukaryota; kingdom Metazoa; phylum Arthropoda; class Insecta; order Diptera; family Culicidae; genus Anopheles; species Anopheles farauti No. 4. The sequence goes on from JXWZ01011787.1 coordinate 13,509, forward strand.
TGATTTTTACTAAAAGGATACAAGAGCGATTCACTACGTGTAATGGGCTGCCGGAATGATGGCATCATGTTCGAGCTTTTTTAATGATATGGTTGTTGCTCATCGTATCCGACTGTTCTATGTACCCGTACAGTTTCATCTCCTGGACAGATCTTTCCACAGATCTACAGGTTTCTCATTATTTGAACCCTCGTCAGCAAGGTTTTGTTCATTTATTGGAAGAAATCGTACGAAATATTTGTACGTGATAGAGTAAACCTCATCTAAACATATAATTTAAAAATAAATTTGATGTAGGGCTGTGTGATTGTGTTTGAAGCAACTGAAAACATTCATTTTTGTTTGAAGCTTCATGCTTTTCTAAAGTATAAATAAATTAAAGCTGTTGCTTTATTGTCTAATGAAATATGCGATAGCTCTGCATAAACAATGTATAACTGTGGTGAAGTATATTGAAATTTCCCGAATTATTTTCGCCTTTTTCATATCATTATTAGAATTTCATAATTAATAAAAAGGCTACCCTAAAAATCTCGAAAATATCAAATTGCAATCGCCTATGCGACGATGTTACTACTTCTGTTTAAAAATATTCTTCACTCAAGAACATCAAGAAGTAAAATAAGTTTGGAGATGTAATTTTAAATTAATTTTTCTATTAATCTTCGGGAACCATCGACTTTCGAACATCAAAGGTCTCGAAATGAAAATTTTGATACTGCTTGCCTAAATTAATTAATTGTTATTGTTACTATTCCATAAAACTTACTGAGCCACATACCAAATACAAATATGCTAACCAAAACCATCTGTGCTATAACTTTAGGGCTTACTGCATTAAATACTACAATAAAATACTGTCAGGCTTGATATTGAGTTTTTAAAACATATCTTCTGCATTAAGAAATGCAAAAAATACAGTCTTTGAGTTATTGAATCAATTAACGAGTGAAACAATGATTCCACATCGACCGATGCCCAACGGTTGCTACCTAATGAATGAAACATCTATCCACTCAAGTGCCAATCACATCAATTTACCATCCCGCCGTAACCATTCGAACTAAACTGTCCCGTGGGGAAAAAGGATCGCTCCCACAAATTCGGATCTACTCTCCGGTGGCCTTCGTATCATTACCGCCCGTAATGTCTTTATGTGCACTCCACTGGACAGCCAATCGAATACGGGCCCACCAAATATCTTTTATCGTGTCAAGTGACCACCGATACGCCACACCAACCAAATCCGTGGGGGAATGTTACGGTTTTTGTACTACTCTACGAAATCTAATCGGTTTTTTTTGCCGTTTTTTGCACACCCGCCACAGAGCTGGTGGCACCTTTCAATCCTTCAATCGCAGTCCAAAATCCTTTCAACTTGATAAATATTCATGAACATCAACAAACAGTGGTGCTGGCCCCGGTTCGCACCCATACATCGGTGCCTGCAATTGAGCATACCGGAGGGTAAAAAGGAACCGAAAAAAAAAAACAAAACGCAAAAAGATTACGAACACTATGCACCCTTCACCATCGGGCGGTTCATTCCACACGGGACATCTTTCCGAGATTCCGGGACAGTTCTAATTGCTCCTGAGCTTTTCCTGGTTCTCGTCCGGAAAATCTGCCCGGTCGCTTGTCGCCCTACCACGGGGATCTTTAATTTTCCTTCTCAATCTTTTTTTTTTTTTTTTTTTGAGGAAAGCATTTGGGTCGCTCCCTCACCCACCATGCGCCATCATTCGTCCCCCTTGAAAGTGGGTCAAACGGTCTATAACACAAACACACCCCGTAACAGAAGCGAGATGGTGGTATGGGAGCGATGAAAAAGTGTCACTGTAGAAGATCATCCCAAGCATCGCATCCGAAACCCGGGCCACTCCAAACCGGAAGCGCAAGTTTAAAGTCTAATCAAAATTTGCATCGACAATCGGATCGGAATTGGGTTCGTCTCCCACCGCCCGAACTTGGGGCGCCACAGCAACGGCAACGGCAACGGCAATGGGTGACAAAAGAAAAACAAAGCGAATCGGAAACGATGATGAAATTTTCCGCAGGCTGACTCGCTCCATGCTCCACAATCACAGTCCCCGGATGGGCAGGCAAACGGGATGGGCTGGAAGCGTTCAGGCGCTGGAGCGGTTTTCGCACGCCCTCACATCTGCACATCGGCAAACGAGCATGGCCATATTACTCTCTCTCTCTCCCCCTTTTTCTGCTTGTGTGTGTGTGTGTGTGCAAGTTGTGGAGTGTGATTCACTGCATCATTCAGTGGAGAAAATCGTCAAACCAAAACTAAAAAGGGGAAGCGAAACCATGGGGGCAAAATGGTACGCCAACGATGCGTGGAAGGAAAAAAGGGAAACGCTAAGGAAAGCAATATTACGGTCGGGGCGTACCGTACACTATCAGCTTCATATGAAGGCTGACAAAAATGGATGTTGAAATGACAGTGCTCGGTGCTTTAAAACGGTGCTCTGTCTCTGTCTATGTGTGTGTGAGTGAGCGGGCAAGCGAGCGAGCAAACGGTGGGATAGCAATATGAGTGATGAAGAGATAGTTGCAATGCATAAGACAAATAAACAATACTCAATCGCTGTGCGAAAGCCTGGAGCAAGCCCGCCGTCTGCCACCCACCGACCCAGGGCCGCATCTGCAGCGGCCATCGTCTCACCAGAGCCTGGCAGCGTCGCCGGAAGTGGCGGTGTAGCAAAAGTGTTCATTCGTTACCGATATCTGCCGTTGGCGTTAAACCGGAAAAGCGATGGCGTTGGCTTACGGAAAAGTAGTGCCACCGCAACGTGAACGTCAACGCTGGCAGCTGGTTCGGTGTGAGTGTGTACCATCAACAATCCAATCCGTGGCCACCCTTGCCGCGGGAAGGGAGGGCGGTACGGGAAAGTAAAGGAAGGCAAAGGATAAAATAGATAACACAGCGCTCAAAAACTCCTCAGCGAAATGGGAACGAAAGAGAGCGAGAGAGAGATGGGAGCGAGCGGAAGGGTGCCGGCAGGTTTGTGAAAACCGGGAAACATCCGAACAAACGAGGAATGAGAATCGGCTTAATAATAAAGCTATAAAATATTCGTTTCATTTATGCAATAAAAGCTTATAGTTTGAATAGGAAAATAGGGCTGATTCCACACGAGCACCGGCACGTCGGTGCACATAGCGCAAGGCCACCCGTTTCCCACCCCAACCAGCCATCCCGGCTCAACAAGAAACTCGACCACACGTCGCACAAAACGTCATGCATGCGATAGTGTTGCGACAACTTCGATAGAACCGTCCGTCTCTATCCGGAAGACGCTATGCGGCTTTAGTCCGTTCGTGTGACAATTTTTCATCCACCATGTTCGCACGCTCGTTGCCAGCCACACGACGGGCACGGGAGTGTAAAAAATAATTAAACTCAAACGTGCATTTAATATGAATGTTACCCGGGCCGGAACGCTTTCCGCGGTGCCTTCCGAGGTGTGTGTGGGAAAACGGGGAAAAATATATAACATAAATAAAACTACCATACCGCCCCGGCCCATAAAGCCGACAGTGCGAGCCGTGGTTATTTTTATTAAAATGCACCCGAAATCGGGCGCTGCGCTGGAAAACGGAACCGGACGGAAAAGAACAATAATCGAACTTCCATAAAAGTAACGTGAAGCTTCCGGTCATCAGGATGGAGCCACGGAAGCAGACAGAGTGTCTGCCGTAGTGTGCTTTTTTATGACGACACTGTACGGATGGAGATATATATTTATATATTTTCGTTAATCTTGCCAATATAATGGGTAGTTATTATTCGTCAAGCTCGTCTAGCTTCATTTTCCTTGGCGGTGTTGAAACGAAGCTGCCAGGAAATACCACATTGGGGCATAAAAATCATAAAGTGGAAAATGAAGCTTGCGCACAAAACTAGCCGCCCGGATTTGGGCCGAGCAATCGTATCTGGCGAGCGAAAGAGGCAGCTACCAGACGCATGCAAATTCCGAACGCGATATGG
>JXWZ01011791.1:0-10120 GCA_000956215.1 Anopheles farauti No. 4
GTAATGCCTATCATTGGATTTTTTGGTTGCTGCTGCGCGTTTCAGGACGCTGCTGTCCCTTGTCGTGCGGTGTTGCCCCGGGAAAAGGTGTATTTAGAAGAACCCCCCCCCCTGAATTGGGTTCTCACCTGTCCGGAATCAACCTCAGACAAGCGGAGCGGTTCGGTTCGGGATGTGGAGTTCAGGCGAATCGATCCTTCGGCCGCAAAAGGTATGTTGGGGAAGTCACTTTGCGGGTCCGCGGGTTATAACCTTTTTTGCGTTTTTTTTTGTGCGCATTATTACGTTGAACGAAATTGGCATCAACCATGCTATATGGAAGTGTATGAGACAGGGATGGGATACACAAATCCATCACTCATTCAACGCTTACACCGGTGTTTAAGTTTTGGCAGGCTTTAAACTTCGCAAAGGTTGCATCCATATATTCATCATGAAGTTTTTGGGATATTTTTCATGTTTGACGAAATAAGGGGTACAAATAAGTTTTTTTTTCTTTTGGAGCTTCTTGGTAAGACAACATTCCCTCCAAAGCACATGACCTTGAACTTGCTTGAAAATTTGAACGAACTGTCATGCTAATGGCGGTCAAAATTACAAATGCTGGCATTTTTGTTTCTTTGTCGGAGCTTTTCACAATTGAATGCCTTCATGACATTGACGGAACGCGCTTGGTTGCCATTAAACAATCAACGATGCAGAAACACCTGAATTTGCATAGCTGCAGACCAAATCGCGAACCCAAATCACAAAATAACCTCAATTAGAGATGCTCTTGATAAGAGCCGATGTGATATCGGACAACTGGAAATTTCTCCTATTTCGAAATAAAGATCTCACCAGACGGCGGGTGGTTAATTGCGGGTGATGGAAACAAAATTATGACAGAAAAAAAAACAACACAAACAGCGAAACACTCCACCGATCTCGATTTCCATCCCCCAGCCAGCGCGCACCGAGGCGTGAAATTCATCGCAAGCGTAATGAATTAAATCGTAATTCGGATGCAGCAGAAAACGCGCTGCTACCGCTTGTTTCCTGCCCGGTGGTTGGTGGTGACGTCTTCCTCTTCGACCACTCCACACCATCATAAGCGCCATTAAATCAAACGCACACACACGCGGTCGTACCGCAGAAAGTCGCCACATCAGTTTTGCATATCCGACGATTAACGGAGCAACTCGTCTTGTGCCTTTGGTCTCTATTGTGTCTGCGGAAGTCACCGATGCTGTGAGATATGCAAGGCAAAAAGCGAACGAAGACGAACGATAAAAAAGAACGGGGCCATGCTGTGCAGCAGATGGATGTGCCACCGCATCGTCAACAACTTGTTCGATCGTTCTTCCGTTCCATCATCGGCAGCTGCGTTGTGCTGCTGCACTATTAGCCAAGCAAAGGGATTGTTTTCCTCACGGCGACACGATGCAAGTGCCCGAGGTGTGTTGGTACAAGAATGTGTCGCCTGAACACTTGTCGCTGGAGAATCTTGTGTGAGTTGATTGAACGCTGCTCCAGTAGTGTCATATGGGGTGTCCGTTAGCTGTCGATCATTCAAGCCATGAATGCGCTGCTACGATCGAGATATTTCGTAATTACCGGCACATATTTCTCCGAACTTAGATTGAGTCATTGGTGGAGCGACTCTAAATGGCTTTATTATTGCCCCGTGTGACTGTGCGCAGTGAGACATTACATGATCCTTTTAAGAGTTAATCGTAAACTGGCTCATTTAAGTGATGTGACAAATGCTACAACTGCGTTTAGCACCATGCATACACACTACTACGTCATCGTTTTGTTCAAGAGAAACAACTATAGCACATGTTCTCCAGTTCCGAACAGTGAAAAGTGAGTCAATAACCAATTTGTTACGGTACGATGTTACGGAAGAAACTCCGCGCACACGCAGCCAGCACCAGTAGCGTGTCAAATGATTCACAATGCGCACCAAACATGTTTGTTATTTCTCGTTGGGGACGAAGGAGACCCACACGCTATGAATGCATATTGTTCTAAATGCCAAACGAAACGATCGCTTCCAGCTTATGCGTGAACCATTGCATCATTAGGGAAACAGTACTCCCGTGTTCTACAGCAGTCTATTACTTTCCTTTTCTTCTAAGCGAAATGGATTCTAATCGATGTTTTCTTCTGTTTTTTGTTCTCTTTGTTCCTACAGTACGACAACGTTAATTCGTGCCTGACGGTTCTCAAGTTGCACCAGGTCGGAGGCTTGGAATCGGTCACACCGAATGATATTTGCAGTGGTCGGTTGAAGGCTGTGCTGTCTCTCTTCTTCGCTTTGAGTAAGTATTAGCAAACGAGTTGATGATGTTTTTTTTGTACAATATAGTATATTACTTGTTGATTTGAACATAACATTTCGCACAAGATTTTGTTTGACCAAGCAACGCCTACTATGCCAGTGCTGGTTCGAAAACTTCACCACCAGGTGGCTGATGCTGTGGTGAATATGGCTCAACTTTTGAAGTTTCATCAGCAGATGGCGCTCCACGCAATTCAACTCGAAAATGCAGAGTTGTGTGTTTGATTTAATTAGAATACATTGCATTTCAGTTAAAAAAAATTATTATTAAGATGGTATAAAATGGAGAGGGTCTATAAGTCCATGATGTTAACATATATTATAATTTTCGAATCCAAATTCTCCAGTTCTTTGAACCATTCTTTATTTCAGCCACTCCGAACCCTGGTGGTCGAATGTGAAACTAACGAATGGAACAGTTCTTAAGCTGGACGTTTGGAAATTAACTTCTCTCTAGTGGCCAAAAGTGAAACTACTCCATATAACAGTTTTTATACAGGATGGATAGGATTAAAAATTGATATAGTTTTATGCTTTTCTTTTGATTATTGTATTGCATAAATAAATTATTTTTCTCGTTTTTAATCTATTGCTCAACAACAAGATAAAGTTTCAGACTAAATTTTATTTTTCAACGGTTATAATTTTTTCTATTCACTCCACAATCTGTTACAGGTCGATACAAACAAGCGACGAAGCAGAAATCTTCGCTGCAGCTGCAACCACCGCAACAGCTACAGCAACAGCAGCAGCAACTGCCACAGCAGCATCAAACGAAGGTCGAAATTCATGCCGTTCCTTCCGAAATGACAAACCGGTAAGTACTGCCCTTCGTGAGCCGTACACGGTTGCGAAACGCGCGATCCCGATGATGCAGATCAGGTGAACGGAATCAAGCATTCCGTGGAGGATTAAGCGGAATTGTAAATTTCAACCCTATTCTCTTGCATGTATCTCATCCCATGCATCAAAACTCCCAAGGGACAACTTGTGTAGCTCTCAACCCTCTCTCTCACTCGCTTTGCAAAATTCCATCGTTATGTTTGCGCTTGTCCTCTGGTGTTGCATTTAAATTCAGCTCCCCTTTTCTAGTCGCTTGTTGGCTCTGGTTGGTGGTTGCCAAACAAAACGATTTAAATGAGACAACAGGACATGAACGACGCCCGTGTTTGGTGGTTTTTGAAGAGGCAATCCAATCTGGCACCCACAAAAGGGATCCAACAAACACACATACCAATTCGAGTGGCATTTGATGGTGGAAAACTGTTGTGCAAGTCCGTTTGAGAAAGTTTTGAAAATTCAATGATACTGTAGCGAGCTGGTGACGGTGCCGTGGAAGGAGTTTACGGAGAATACTGAAGCGATATCCAGTAGTGTAGTCACGTTTCCAGTTAGTAGCTGCATGATGATGATAGCTGCAACTGCAATTTAGATGGAAGATAGTGCAACGTCCCTAATTTGCATGCTATCAATATCCCTTCAAATGGCTGTAGGAAGGCAATGTGTAATGGTTGATCCGAGCAACGGCGCGAACAGTCGATATCCCTTTATCTATGCAATCCATCTCCTCGACCCCGACCCGTTGCACTCTCTCTCGCTCTCTCTCTCTCTCTCTCTCTGCCCTTTTCTTCAGCATTTGCAGAAATTACGCTTAATTAACTTTCAACAGCGTTGAAAACAAGGTTTAGGTGGAGCATTCGCTCACTCCGGCGGACGGAAACGTAAACGAATACAAACTAATTTCACGCCAACATTCGCATCCACCGGGATCAAGAAGCAGCGTTCGGAGTGATTCGGAAAAAAATGACCCAAGCTTTTATCGGCAGCCCGAAACAGCGCGCGTTCCTTCTGCGTCTTGCCGATTGGATTCTCGGTCGAAGGATTTTGTTACACGCTGTTTCTCTTCCGGGGTGGAAAAGAAACACCCAAGATGGGGGGTGGAGAGTGTACAGTAAGGGAACGAGGAAATCCTCCCGAAACGCAAACAGAACGTACCGCCTGCTCGTAAAGCGATCGATCCGGAACAAAACCCCGACCGGCCCGGCTTCCGGAATGGACGCAGATGTTTGTAGTTTATGGACCGGAGTGTGTTTGCGCCAGCAGCAGTGGAGTAAGCTCCAAGCAAAGTGGGGAAGCAGCAGAAAAAAGGAGCGTCTCTGTCGTCCCATCAGATTTAAATTGTGTTTCCTCACGCACACGCGCGCTCCCCGCGAAGGGAAATATCATATTGTCGGGTAAAATTGAGTGTGACAATCCCATTTTGACAACGCGTGGAAAAAGAAGGTGTTTACTCAATGGCACTGTTGTCCGTTTCGCCGCACATGGCCGCAGGGTGCCATTTGAATTGATCGAAGGACATACCTGCCCGAATCGAGGCTCGTCTCCGAAAGGTAAGGCCGATGATGAGCGAAATTGTGTTTTTTTCTTTCTTTCACTTTCGCTCCACAAACGACACGAACGCCTGCGGGTGGGCTATCTTTTTATATAATTTTTTTTTACTTGTGATGGGGAGAAAGTTTGTCCCCTTTTTAGAATAATTTCCTACCATTTCTTCCCCTTCTCGGGCGCCATACGGAACGGTTCGAGAAAGACATTTGTGCTGCATCAGTGACAAAGGAAGATATTAAACTCGTAAACGATTGCTTCTTGGAGAAGCATCCACAACGGCGCGTGGAAGGAACGTTCCGCGATTATCGATTGATAATTCGAGACGTGATAAATATTAGACATATTGTTAGCAACGCAGCCATTGCGTTTGCGTCTGGTGTGGTTACTTTATTTAGAAAAAAAAACGCTCCCAGCCGTATCGTAAAATTGATTAAGAACATGGCCATTTCGGAAATATGGCACTCTTCTTTGGCAGTCCAATAAAAAAAAAACAAACCGGAAAGGAGTAATTTGTTTGTTTGTCGATTAGAATCCACTTGTTTGCCTTAACCCAATTCAGCCATTAACTGGGCGATAAAATGGGCGAAAAGGATTAGGGCGGAGAATATGCGAAAAGGATACGCGCCGACCAGCTGGTGCAGTTTAGTTTTTTTTTATTTAAATTTATGGCAACTATAGACTGTCGTTCGTTCCAGTAGTTTAAATTCATATTCTTGGTCATAAAAATTGACTTCCGGGTGGAAAACTAACACAGGAACTAAGCACCGGACACGAAGTTGACCCAGGATATTTTTACAAAAAGGGGAAAAAAACCACACCAAATGGTAATTAAAACGAACCCATGATCCTTCTTTCCTTTTTCTCCCCCAAAATTGTCGGAGAACAGATCCGACCTTATCTTGTCGCGCAATCGGCAATGGCGGGTCAGTAAATGTAAATTTATGCATCGGTATTTTTGTTTCACTTTTTCACTTCCCTCGAAATAGCGTTGCTGTGGAAGTGTGAGTAGGAATTTATTGCACGTAAATTGCTCCACACGATGGTGTGGAGTGTGGTGTCCCCCTTGTTTTTTTTTTTATTTGGTAATAACTCATACCCGTAGCGCACGTGTGCCCAATCCCAAAAGTATTGTCCTTTTCGGTGCAGCATGACTCGGGAAGATGACTTCTACGTTCACCGTAGAGTGATCGATCTTCATAAGGCTTCGGATTGATTGATTAATGTACACCCGGCTGATGGATGTTGGTCCTGCCCCACGGTGCCTCAATTATGCACCTTAGCTCGAATTTATTGGGTGTCTGCAAAACACCCGCAACAAACAGTAACAGCTCCAACAGATTAGTTGGTGGCAAAGGCTGGAAGGTACTTAAAATCTTTCCGCACGCCGACACGCGACCGACTGCACGCTTTTGCTTCGGCTAAGATGAAGACAAATATTGGCCTAGTCCCTTCTAAGTCTCGGTGCGTGCGGTCGTAGGCATCTCACCAGCTTTACAGGCCTAAAACTTGCAATCGATACTTTTGGCTGTGGCTGGAATTATCACGCACAAGAAAACCGACCGACTGCGACTTTTGCACTGAAATATTAATCGCAATTCATTCTTTTTAGAGGAAACTTCTTGGAGGGTGCAGACCTGGCTGCAGGGAGAAGGAAGCTGATAAAATGTTGAGCTCGTTTGCTCAGCAGAAGGCCGGAAAGCATCGCGGTTGGGTCTAGAACACGCACCCACCCAACCGCTCTCGTCACCCCTCGTGGTCGATAAATAATTTCTAATGGTTTCAGCCACGGTACACGGTTTTTCTATCCCGGAACGCGCATTTCCGGACATTATCCTGAAGGTGGGTAGCCAGCTAGTGTCTAACCTAGCAAAAGCAGGGGAGAACAACCGGCAACCAGAAAAGGATAAATGCAAATTCAAACTCCGCCTTTTGGAAGGATCCAGTTTGTGTAGTCTTCAGGAGCGAGGGGGATCTACGGGAACGGCAGGGGAGAACATTGAGGACATAAATCTTGTAACACACCAAAACCCCCTCGCACACGCACACGGACCATTTACGCACCCCCAATTCCCCCAAACAAACAACGCCATCCCCACCATTTGGATCTATTGTGTTGGAACGGGCCATCTATCCCTTTCTGGAAGAGGCTTAGAGACGTCCCGTGTAAACGGCGCTGTAGTGTCCTGAATTTCAAAAACCGACACCATTTAAACACACACACACACCCGACGTTATTTGATGCGTGAAAAGGGCGGTGGATATTTCGGTTTTTCCGTGGGGGTCAATTCGAGGGAGTGTTTCCGTAAATCATGTCCCATGTGGCCCCGTGCGCTAGGAGGCTCTTTTTTCAAACTAGGATCTATTTCTCGCCACAAATGGCGCCCATGACAAAAATTCGTCACCCATTCCGATGTAAACCCTCGGGAGAAGATTTTTAAGACCAAATTAGTGCAGTTATTATCACCACGCTGAAATCTGTAAAAACCCTTCCTCTACCCCAAAAGGCGGCTTGAAAATCCCTCGTGCGGTGTGACGCGTGCTGTAAGTGCTTCTTATCATGAAATGCGTGACGACTACCGGCAACTGTGATACGCCCATACGACAGATAAAAAGACTATAATTGTAGAGCCGAAATAGCCTTAGGGTTTCAACGAGGAAGGGGTTGGGAATTCCGGGATATAATCATAATTTTATCCATAATATAGCTTTGAGGAGCTGGTAGCTAGGAATGTCTGAACGTATCGGTGAGCAGTGCGTAATCGTTTCCAATATATTATGGCAAATGAAGCATTATGTGGCTTGTGAAGAAGTATAATACATATCCACTGTATCCTTCAAGACACGGTCCTAAAGATGCAAAGAACGCTGAACCCCCCAGAACTGCATGGATGGAAATCGTTTTGATCTCCCATTTCAACAATTCTTCAAAGAAACCTCGAACCAACCCCCGACCCGGCGATAGAATTCGGGTCCATAAAGTAATCACAATTGAATCATAAAAAGGGCATATGGAAATTTTATTACCATCCACCGCACCGTCGTAAATCAGTCAATCGCCTGTTTTTTTTTCGTGAGCGACTTTTTGAAGACGTTCGATTGTGTTCGTCGTCTAACTCGTCTAATGTCTGGAGGCGTCTGGAGGAGACGGCGGGATTTTATAGCATTGTTTTTTTTTTCTATCGAGAGGCTTTCCATTCGAGCGTTGAACTGCACTTGAACTTGAACATTGTGGAGTTTTTTGTTGTTGTTGTATGTGTGGGATTAGTGTCCCCGGGGGTGTCACATCCAACTGACATTCTCCACATCAAAAACTGTGAAGTGATAAGTCGTGACGGTTCGGATTTTTTTGTTTTGTTTTTTTAAAGGAACTACTCTCTCTTTGTTGCTTTGTTTTGAATCATTTTTAACGCTCTCTTTCCGCTACGCAGTCAATATTTTTTGACAGTTCCGTAGAACAGACGGCGGCAACCTGAGCTAATTAGCATATGGTTCCGGAAATGAACTCATACCCCGACTGACCCCTAAATTGGAAGATGCATAATTCAATATTCAACGCTTTCGGTGCCTGAATGATGTCGTGATGAGCGGCTCAACACTTTCCTACACAAACACACACACACACACACACGCCCGTAGCATCATTTTAGGATGGCATTGTTTGGTGGTAATTGAATTCGAGCTAAAATTGCATTTTATTCCACCGCTGATGTGGCCTGCTTTCAGGTTTGGGTGAGTTTTTTTTTAAGTTTTACACGCCTCTTCTCGCTTTGTTACGATCGTGCCGGTGGCCGTGGGTGGTAGAACATTCTCTAGGCATGTGTGCGTTTGTTTGAAGGGCGAAGTTTTGCGGCACCAAACCGCCCCAAGTGCCACAGTCAAATCAATTTAAATTTACATATGCTTCTGCTTGCGTTAACCGACAACAGAAGAAATCTGCGACATTATTCGGCAGCGTCAAAGTCGGCGGAAGTCAAAGTTTATGCCCCCAGGGGGGGTGTGTGTGTGTGTGTGTGCAAGAACAATGTGTCGCATCTCATGGCTAAAACGGAAAGTGCTAAAAAGTGTGTAGAATCTTCAGAGCGGCGGCTCGCTTTTCTTGCACCCTTTAAGTAACATAGCGAGCAGCAAAGCGAATTTAATGTTGCTAATAGTTACCTCAAACGATGTGCAAAACCATTTAAGAAACCCTCCGAAGGTCATAATACAATTTTGCCCAAAAACAAAAAAAATCGAAAAATAAAATATTAAAACACATGCTGGTACTTTTATCGGGGCCGACCGAAATATAGCCGGCGTTTGCAACATGCCTCCTACACAAGCACGAAAAAACCATCAACAAATCCCCACCACCACCATCCCATCCCATCAGTTCCGTTCTCATCTCGTTGTTCGAATCGAGCGAGAGAACATTGCATGCTTTGGTTGTCTTGGTTACCGTTCACCGGGAGAGACGCGCTTTTGTCAGGGGCTAACAGATTGGTTGTAATATAAGTCGCTATATTTAAATTGCCGAACGAATTCATCGATGATTTTGTTTACTAAGGTGGAATAGACTTTAATTAATTTATTTAAAAAATCTCAAAATATTTTTAAAATCAATAAATTAAATTTAAGAAAAATGTTCTTATCAAGGAAATATGTTGATAGTCTAGGGTATTTTTTTTACACATAATAGTTCAGGTTATGGTTTATTAGAAAACAAAATTAGATAACGAGTTGCATACAAACGTTTACCAGTCCATTTTCTTCACACAGTGTTTATTATAATTATTTTCTTTATATTTATTTTATATAAAATCTCTTTTTCGATTCTAACTTGATCACCCCTGCAAACCGTATTCTCTCTCTCTCTTTGTGTCTCTCTCGCTCCAAACTTGCGCATGCTTTCTCCCCTGCATCTGTTTGCCCCGTTTCGTTTAGGGGTAGGCAGCCGGAGAACTTGTTGGCTTCCAATGTTTCCCTCAAACACGACGGCAACCGGCAACCAAACAGCGGTCGGGCATGGTTTTATGTATTTATGCTCGAACGGTGCCACCGTACGGACGTGTCGGGTCCGCCGTTGTCTCTCTGTCGACTGTCTCGCGGCGCGGCATATTTCGCGTGATAATTTCTCGAAAACCCCTCGCCGTTGCAGGAGGTGGAAGGGGAGTGAAAGGTACCGGGACCAAAGGCGCGGATCGGTGTATTTTTCTAAGCGCGATTGTATGTGGAAAAGCGGTTCCTGCCGGTGGGCAGGGAGAGTAAAAAAACGTGTGTTCTTACATTCGCGAAGGGTGCAGCAGTGTTGTTTTGAGGGTCGAAATATCCCTCAGCTTTTGTGCGTGAATTTTTCGTGTGTGAAACCAACCGCTCGAAGTGTCCTTTTAAGGCCGAACGCGAACAAACCATCTGGCGGAGGTTTTGTGC
>JXWZ01011796.1:0-10666 GCA_000956215.1 Anopheles farauti No. 4
TTTTTTCAAAACCATTGTCGCTTTGAAATTGTCAAGAAATTTGAAGAATGCATCACACTAATTTGTGCGTGTGAGGTGAATAAAAATGTTCGTACAAATTCGTTTGATGTCCCAAACATCTCAAGAATTGACGTTTGACACGATTCATCCCAAATTGCACGTACGGCGTCGTTGCGTTACACATTTGGCCGGTTCGATTGATTGACGTGCAAGACGTCGTTTGTTAGAGCATCACGGTTGCGTTTCGAACACTGATTTCTATCTTGACATGCTAATCGTACGGAAGGCGCGTTTTCCGAGCATCGGATGCATGCATGCAACTGGTCAGAACGCGACGCGACCCGACGATGGAATTTGATCCGCCGTTCTCGGATCGGATGCTGTGCGTGACGGGCTAACTGCCACTACACTCGATTTGCTTTCGATTACGCTGCAGACACGGTGAAAGGCGAACGATCGTAATTTGTTGGACGGTTTTCTTTTTTGTTTGGAACATTCGTTAGCGACAGGGCCGTACTGAAAAATATTGTTTTTTGAGGAAACGAAATGAAGGTTGGAAAACGAACGTACCGGCAAGGGAGGCCAGTCTCCAGCAGGGATGCCTTCGGGGGATGCCAGTGAACTGAGGGTAAGAAAAAGGTTTCAAAAGAAGCCGATCGCATGACTTGGGTGGATAATGCAGTTGGACATTGGGGAATTCAATTTTTTTTTCACCCAAAATTATGCATTGAGGTTTTGTCGTGGAAGATTTAGGCTTATTTTTCTATACGATTGATTGAAACCGAAACCTGCTCGCATGGGAGACTCGACAGCAAGCTCTTTGCTTCAACTCCGCTCCAACACACAGCAGAAGACAGAAATCATAATTATTATTACCTTCTTGCGTTGCGTTCATTCCCGAGCCGGCCAGAAGAACACGAAAGCCCAACGAGCAAGCAAAGACCGAACGAAAAAGACCGGTTGGTCTTGCTGTACGCGATGGGTTCGCGTCGGAGCAGCAAGCGATTTGCTCCACGTACCAGGGGTATTATTTTACTGAAGTTTCGTCTTTCGTTTCTCGTCTTCGCTTCGTTCACATTTGTTTCTTTGGTTAGGAAACTATATGAAAAAAAAACAACACCATAGTCCCAGCTCCGCTCATCTCTTTTGGGGCTTGGCTCTGAGGCAATAGTTTCGGAGGGCAGCATCGTCGCCCCTCTTTCCACCCGGGCGATAGAAACGCGGAACAAGCGTCCGAAAGTTTGTCGGTGGCAAGGTCGACGGGACGCGAGTTCAAGGCAAGCGAAACGTCTTATCACGCACACACGCTCGATTTATGCTGCTGGTAACCTGCTGGATGGTGTTTTGTTTCGCGTTTTTTTTTTCGGTATTGTTGCTCTTGCCGTTGTGGCTGCCGCCGTAAGGTTTTGGTCGGTGGTGTGCGTTCTTTCGCGTAGCCCAACTTTCGGGCTATGGATTTGTGTAGGGTTTGTTTTTTTTCTACGTTCCAATGCTGTCGTTCAACATTTGGTTTTGCGTTTTGCTATGCGGCGCAGATTGCTTCCAGATGATGAGTGCAAATGAGCGTTGCAGTGAGGCGTGTACGGTATTGGTTTTTTATTTCTTCGGTGATGGGGAATTTTACGTTTTCCGAAGAAATGTGCCATTTTTTATGGAAAATTTTTCATTTTTTTAATCCTTTAAAATCCATGGAGTGATAAAACAGAAAGGCTTCCTTTTGGTGGTAATAATAATTGTAATATATTTGAAAATTACTTAAATCGACAGTTAATATATGCCTCGTGGATCAAGCTGATTGTAGCTGACGCCGCCGCATGGATTAAGCTGATTGTAAAATATGACAAACATGCCGAATAAAAAATTGGCAAAAAAAAAATATTGTACAAAAATCATGCATCGCTCGCCAAACACATCGCGCTACGTGCCGTAAATAATCCTTCACCCGAGTTCGACTGGTTGACGGTCCGGTTGCGTACCGATCGTTGAAGCGCTTCATCGAAAATGCGATTTTCGCACTCTCATGCTCCGGGCAGGGATTAATAAAGACATCCCTCCATAAACGAACGGCTGACGGTTCGCGAATTGATGCGCGAGCAAAGCGCGTTTGCTGCGCGATAGAGTCGTTAAAGTGTCCGGGGGCTGCCCAAAAATCATGCTCCTTTCATATGAGCTACCATGTTTTTTTTTTATTTGCATTGTATTCGGTCAAAAGTACAAACAAGAAAAAAAAACCGGTGAATAAAAAATATTGGCGTATTAAAAAGAGTTCAATAATAATAACATAACCCGGGGAAGAGCTCGCCATGGAGACATGGAGTAGCGTGGAAACCGTGGCCGTACACCGGGGCGCAAAAAGCAATCACAATGATCAACAATATGCTGCACCACACCACGACAACAGCGTTCGACAATCTTTCCGTCAGATCGGATGATCAAACCGGACACTTCCTGGTGCTTGTGGCGGCTGCTTGTAGCACTCCGGCACTGGTTCTGTTTGGCAGTGGCGAGCAATAAAAGCCTCCAACCCCTCGGTGGGTGCTGCACTTATTTATATGAACCCGGGCATGGGTGAAATATCAGGCCCCGTCGAGTCCCCGTCGAGGGTGATAAATTACGATGACTCCCGAGATTTTGGCGATGCAATTTTTGGAGTGTCGCCCACCGTGGGAGGATTTGTGGCGATTTTTGTGTTGTACCCCGTGCGCTCGGCTCGATTGTGAACGGAGACCGAACCGAGCACCGCTCTTTGTTTATTATCCTTGCTCAAGCGCTCCGGTTTGGTGTGTGGGGTTTTTTTTTGGTGTATATAAGTGTGTGGGAATTATAATCAACGCAACAAGTTGCCAAGCGAAGAAAAGTGCAATTGTGCGCCCGGTGTGAAGCATTCCGGTCGCCTTCCGTCTCTTGATTCGCGCCAACATGATTTTGGGAGTTTTCTGCTTTTTGGTACGCTTTTAATCCTCGTTTTGATCGTTTGTTGCCCGCACTTAAGCAACAACAAACAAAAAAAAAAAAAAAACGAACTGCGTCCCTTTGCCTACCGGACGGGAAAGATTTATGCACACCTACCTTCCTGTTCGATTTTTTTTGTTGCGTTCGTTCGATCGTGTCGTTTGCGTTGGCCGCGGGACGGTGTGAAGTATCGTGTTCATTAATTAATTCGCGATTCAGGAATGGTTTTTTATATTTTATTTTATGCTCTTTTTTTTTGTCCTGCACTCTTTCCCCATCGAAGTTAGCGCTTCAGGAAGCGACTATGATTAGGGGGAACTTATAGCATCGTAGGATCGTTCTCAGGCGCGTTCTCACAAACGATAGAATCTTTAAGGAGTCGCTTTTGTGGCCAACATTGTGCTTCCGTCTGGTTGTGTTCAAACTCAGCTCGAAACCGCTTACCGGGAGCTCGCACACCGAGTGTTGTTTTAGCTCGGCAATAAATCTATATAGCAAAAAAAAAAAAAATAAACCTCCCCAAATGAATCCCGGAACTGCGCGGTTGCTGATGAGATGATGAGGTCACGTTCGGGCTCAATCAACTATCCGAGCCCGGTGTGGAGGGAGAACTTGCTGGTTTGTGATGCTGGTTTTAGCCTGCAGGGAAGCTGACAAGTGGAGGAATACATCGATCAAAACGCCAATTATAAGGAAATTGATTTTTGCTTATTCCGGCACTATTCAATACCGACGTTTAACGCATTGCAAGGCAGCACTTATTAGACAGGTTCAGATACTTTTTTTTTTACTTGTTTTTCTATCAAACTGTAATTAGGTGTAGTGAACCCGGATCTCCAGAATCCACACTAATCGGCCGAACAAGGTTGATCCAGAGCAAATGTAGGGAATTCGGTTGATTCAATTAATAAGTACAAATTTTTGTTTTGTTAACAATAAAAAAAAAATAGTCACAGATATAATTAAATAGTAAATATACAGTAAATAAAATTAAAAGAAATGCGAAAACATATTCAAAACAGTGTTGTTTGAAGAAAAGCATGGGAATGAAGTAATTTAAAACAGATCAAAATATGTTCAGAACAATAGGTTGAAATATGTATAAAATAATACCTAAAATAATTGCTAGCTTGCTTAGTACTATTGACTTTAGATCAATTTTGCAAGAAATAAATCATTTTAAGCGGAAAATGATCTAAAAGAACGAAATAGTAAAATAATAATACAAATAAAATAGTGAAATATACAGAATAAAAATAAATAATACATTTTTTAAATGGAGAAAAAAAATTATTAAAGACACAACTGAAAATATGGCTAAACACTATTTTTTTCAAAGTATTTCATTCAGTTTTAGTTTATATTTTCACACTTAGAAAAGAATAAAGAGAAAAATCTCTCTTTTTTAGTATAATTTGAACAGGAAGAACTTGGAATTTTAATATATTATCTTGAGTATTTCATGAATATTATCGTTTTAGTTGTGTTATTCCTAAATTCAAATTTAAGCGATAACTCAGCGTCAATACAATGTATTGCAAACTGCTTGCTGCAGCTGTAAAGTTGTTATTTGTTTATACTATTTAACACTTCGCTTCGATATCAAACAGTGTTTGATTGTGCTCCCACGAATTGGATACTGGATACCACCCTCGAATGTGCGGTGGGATTTTTTTCTTCCATACATTCTTCACGCGCAACACAATTGTTCGCCAGCCCGGAAAGCTTCTGATTAATTTCGCGATAAACTCCGCAAAACTGTTGTTCTGTGACCATCATCAGGAGCATAATGCGTCATCGTCACCCTTGTCGGTCACGACTACGTGATGCACTGCACGATTATGTTGTTGTGGTTCGCCACAGCCCGATCGGCGTTCCTTGTTTTTTTTTTGTTTGCACTCTTGCCACTCGCCGCACCCAGCACGAACCCGAAGCTGATTGGGGCTTATCGCACGGTCGGATGCTTTATGTGCAAATGCGCACAAGTGCCCGTTCCAATGTTCAAGGGAAGCTGGAGATGAAGTCATCGCCAGTTGCCGCTGACTCCTCGCTAGAGCTTGATCTACGGTCAGTGGAGCAATGCAATGTTGGTGCGAAAATATTTGCCTCTTCCGGTTCAGCGGGACGTGTTGTTTTGGTGTGAAATTGTTTTGAAATGCACGCTTTGACTATGGGTCAAGAATAAAGCGGGCATTTAATGCCATAAGGTTTCGTTTTCTTTATACCTCCTCCCGTACTACACGTTGTTTTGGGGTTTTTTTTTACTGGAACAACATCCAATCCAGAAGACAATGCAGCGAGAAAATTCCAATAAAAAACTCAATTCTTAAATGAAGCCACAAAAAAGGTTGATCTTCTTCTGGGTTGAGATGTGTGAAGCTACTCGCTGTCCCGGCTGCGAACGACGTAGTCAGCATTAATCAAGCGGTCGTTGCCTTGCCATTAATCAACGCTATCGCGAATCGTTGACGGCGTCGTCGTGTACGGCACGTCGATCACCTGATTCACCTGGGACCATCGACCTTGGGGGTAATTTTCGGCGTCACCTTCCGCGCCCAACCAGACCCACCATTCGTGCTTGTCCAGCACGCGATGCTGGCGCGATCCCAACATTGCGTACGGTTCGGCCTCGTTGGCGTCATTGTTTCAGGTCATTCGTTTTCGCACCGTGTTTTGTCCACGATGACGTGACGGACGGGTTCGGTTTCGCTTGGTGTTGCTTCGATTCGTTTGTCTTTCGCTGCTTCACTTCCGTTGTCTGCTCTGATTTTTGCTTTCCACCGTTTCGCGTGTGCGCTTTTTTCTTTGTTTTTCATTCCCCACCACAGTTTCCCTCTGCCCCACGCTCAATCATTTATGTTTTTATATCGCGTATGTTCGACTTTACGTAGTGGCTTCGCTTTTTCTTCACCAATTGTTTTTCCTCTCACCGGTTTGTGTTGTGTTTCCTGCCCGGGGTTTTTTGTTGTTGTTGGTGTTGATCGCGAAACGAACGCCAGTGCGAGTGCGATGCCAGGGTTTTATCATCGTGGGTTATAAAAAGAGCACGTTTTTTGGTTTTGCTTGTTTTGCGCGCAAACGTCACAGGCGAGGCGAGGCACCGGTAATAATTCATTTTCAACTGATTTCGTTTTCATTTTTTTCTTCTGTTCACCCAAAAATGCGTCCAAATTGTTGTGATTTTACTTTCCTTTTAATTTGAAGTTAAATTGGTGGAGTATTTTTTGCGGGCACTTTCTCTAATGGTGCTATTTTTATTAAAATTTTCATCGAACCTCGCATCGATAGCACTGCACTATAGCTGCACCGATCTACAATGCGATGAAACTGTTTCCCGAAGCAAGCGTATCGCAATAATCCCAGAAGTCGGTCGATAAATCTTTCCTGACCGCCATCATCTTCGAAATAAGCACAATTCATCATTTTCACTATCAATACCAAACCATCGCCGAGCACAGTTTGGAACAGTTTTTGATGACGTTTCGGCCCGGTTCCCGATGAACCGGGAGCGATAGGAGCAAGCCGGTTGCGCGAGGTTGAGCCTTTGATTTGCATAATTAGGCCACGGCAGGAAACCGCGCGCGCTCGCAGCGTTTGCGCCGAGATGATGCCCGAAGAAGAACGCGCCGAAAGGGGGCCC
This sequence comes from Anopheles farauti No. 4, assembly GCA_000956215.1. Taxonomy (NCBI): domain Eukaryota; kingdom Metazoa; phylum Arthropoda; class Insecta; order Diptera; family Culicidae; genus Anopheles; species Anopheles farauti No. 4. Next base: position 6,593 of record JXWZ01011796.1, read on the forward strand.
ATTCTTCAAGAAATGCTTCAGCTACCAACGACGCGCGATGAAGATTGATCAATCAATCAACGGGGGCAACATTGAAACTTTCGGGCAGCTTTTTTTTTCTCGCTATGTTTTGCGCTAGAAATAAACGCTCGGTTCACGCTGCAGGATGGCTAAATGTGGTAGCCGAACGGATGCAACGGGTGTTTCGATGGGTTTCTCATATCTGCCGCCCGGTCCGAAGACCGAATCAATTGAATCGTTTCAGATTGGAGCAAATTGATGTGCTAGTGCATGCGCTCCAGTGCGAAAATTGTACTTCGCGCTGAGATGTGTTTGCTGTTGAAAGAAGAAGAAAAAAAGGTTTGTTTAAAATTGCTCCACACCATAGTAACTTTGTAAGATGATAAGAATTTACATAGATGAGATTGAAAAAGATTATACATTTTTTAAGAAAAACGTCATTCGCATTGCTTTATATTGTTGATAACATGTTGTCAAAACATTAAATCGCACTTGCGGTTGTGTTGATACTGATAGTCGTTTATGAGTGGTGTGTTTACCGATGAACATCATGTGCGAAAACCTCCTGATTCCTCCTTATGAATATTATTAATGTTTCAACTTTGTGGGCTTTTACTCTTACAATATCGTTATTGTTTAACATTTGTGGTATATTTCAAATTAAGGCTTTAATTACTTTTCACACTCATTTGTTATCATTTTTCAGACTTACTCGTTTTGACACATGGCATCTTAGCAGCTGCGTTTTGTTATGCGTTTATAGTGTTGGCTTGAAAATTATATAGCGTATAACACATTTATTAACTTGTTTCTTCCTGACAAAGTCTGAAAGATCTTCAAATGAATGCAGGCATTTGTATTGGGATGGAAAGAAAAAACAGGTGTTTGGTTGATTAAAGGAATAGAGAACGAAATGAGGACGGTGTGATGCTAAAATCATATACTTGGCTCTTGGAGCGCTCTAGGATGAATTTGAACTGTTTTCACAACAATGATGATGCTACAAAATCAAAAATCTTAACAAATATAGCAACATGTGTTTCGTTTGAGGGGTTGCAAAGCACTGCGAAGGAAAAGAAAACGCTACTAAAGGCGTAGAAATCGTCGGCACCATTGTATTTCAACCCCTGACGAAGCATGTTCAATACAAATCGGTGCTTTGACACCAATATCGATTAGTCAACCGATGCGTTGGATAACTAGAACAATCAAACTCCATCAGTCACTCGTTGCGTAAGAACGCGTAGTGCGTGTAAGACCCATCTAGTGATAAGATTAGACTCACCGCGAACCGCGATCGTACTAGCGAGTGGCAAAAATGGTTCGACCATTGCGTCCGTTTTCGACCCTCCGATCGTCGCTATCAGTGGTGCTGTCGCGATTGACCGAACGGAGACAGCATGGCTAACGCGGCTCATGGCGAGATTTGGGCGATGGGCCGGCCCACCACACCTCCCCGCGCAGCCAATTAGCCTCGTTTCTGGCGCGTGCAACAGGAAGTTCCGAACCTCGCGCGGCTCCTCTGTGTCACCTAATGCGCACGAGTGATTTATGCGCACACAGCTTATCGGTTTACTGACGTTGCTTTGCTTTCGGCCGGATTTTGGAGAATTGTTATGGCTGGGGGCCGCACTTTCGCAACCGGCGTGTCTCATAACCCCGTGTTTTGAAGCGTTAAATCGCAGGCTGAAATAATGAAACAGCGATAACCTGAGCGTGTGCTTCACTAATTTGCTCCGCCAGTTGGATCGTTATTCGTAAAGAAGGATTATTTTCACGCTACGTTTAGCCGGCGTTGTCCGCCGCATTACAACTATCGTTTTTACCCTTTAACCCGCCCGGTGAACTTGCAAGGATTCCGCGGGTCAACGCTGCCGTTGTCGCAGTTTTTGTTGCGTTTAACAAGCTTCTTCATTTGTTTGTTTGTTGAATTTGTTAAATATGGGCCTTACGTTGAAATGGCTTTAAAATTTCAGTACAAGCATGGTCTCACTTCTACTTTACCTTCTAACAGAAGGTACACCAACTACAACCAAATCTCATTAACAAATTTGTCCCTGCACTTTCTCTGCTGCAAGCGTTGTGCTGCTTCTTGCCACCGCTAAACCTTTGTTCAAACGTTTGCACACGCCGACTTTGAGTAGCGTGCTCTCAATTTGTTTGGGAGTTTATGTTTTCTGCATTTGCATTTACATACGCCCCGTGCTCCTTTAAAGATTCCCTTTAATCTTCCCCTGCCCTGCATACTCAGCCCTTTTTTTGCACGGTGGTTCGACGAGACATCCACCTCGAGGTGCCTTTGTTTGTATGTGTGTGTGTGTGTGTGTTTCTGCTGGGAGGTTCGCTTACGTAGGCAATTATTCATGCAACGGTACGGATTCTTAGCTTCGAATTTGAAACGAAGGCTTTGTCGTCGTCGTCGTCATCGTCATCGTCATCATCGTCGTCGTCTACATCGTGTCCTTTCCAACCACCAGCCAACCATGGGACATGGCGTTCGCGCGTGATTGATGTGTGCTGCTTGTGCGATACTTGTGCGCCCGCTGAAGTTGCAGTTAATGCTGTACGGCTTGTCTTGCCTACTCGCCTTGCCATGCACGCACACGTACGGTGGCAAAAAAAGGGGATGGGTGGTGGGTGGTAGGTTACAGTTACCGTACCAGCCAGCCAGCCTGGTGTTCCTGCGAACCGAAGCGATGGATTGCTGTCCATTGTTCGGTGAAAACAAGTAGGCAAACTGGTAGGACGAAATGGGGTGGCTTTTTAGCGTGGGTGAACCGTAGGGCCGGACTGTATTGGCACTGCGTGCGTGAAAGCTGGAACAAACATTGAAAAATTATTTGTTTTATATGTTTCCTACATGCTGATAGACTTTGAGAATTATACAATAAAATTAATTAAATTTTATTTTTAATTTTACATGTTTGTTTAAATAATTTTTTTAAATAATTATTTTAATTCCTTCAATAAAACTTTTATTCGCTTTCAAATCTTCTTAACTCCAGCATATGTGGATATATTGATGAATTAATGATTGTTTATCCATTTAGAATTCCCTCGATCTTTTCGAATCTGTTTCAAATAAAACAAAAATCAACAAAAAACATTTGAAAAGAATTGTTATTAATTTTGTGCTAAAATATTAAATTTAATTTCTTTCTACAAATAATACATTTATTGGTTTCTAAAATTCGATCATAAGTGCAAGCGATTTTTTGCGAATATTTTTTTATGCTTGTTTTGAATGTTTTTAATCTCCCTCTTTTTCTGTTACAAATAAAAAAAAACAACATTTTTGAACATTTTAAAAGTTACCTTAAAAAAAATGTTCGAGTTCGAATTTAGAAAAAATAAATTCGATAAACTCCGAACTTTCCTAACCTCCATCGTACGTGCAGGTAATGCACGATGCTTGCCCTTCGTGGTAGTTTCCCCTGAGGCGTTTCGATCCGTGGTGGACGGCTCAAACGGTACTTCGGCCAACAACTGATTGACGTGAATTATGGGAAAGTCAACCCACCCGACCGGCGAACCAAACATGATGATGATGCATTCAAAAACCATCGCACCATCCATCCTGGTGCAGTTTTTTTCGATAACCATCCCTAGCCGGGCATCCTGGCCTGTGGCAGCGGAATCTTAGCTAGCCAACCGTCCCCAGCCCCGTTGTTGGTTCCAGCGCTACGAAACCAGCGCGTTGTGTCCAATTTTGAAGATCGCCTCACAAGTACGCGCGCCAGCACGATCGGCGCTGGGGTTTGCAGCTTAAGTGGCGGACATTTAAGCGGAATGCGCGATAGGTGTAAACGGGGCTGTCAGATTATGGGGTGCTGTGGTTGGTGTGGGTGAACAACTGCAAAAAAAAACTCACGTTTTGCTATTGATGCGTTGTGGCTTCCGTTGCACGAGGCTTTCCACTCGGTCCCGTTGCGTGGGAAGCGAAACAAAAAATCGAAAAAAAATCCCGCCTGTTGCACAATAGTGCGTTGTTGTTTACTGCTGTATTTCCCTTTGGCATGAGTTGATCGCGTTCTCGCACGCTTTACCGAGATGGGCCTAGTTGTTCATTGCAAG
>JXWZ01011800.1:0-12174 GCA_000956215.1 Anopheles farauti No. 4
AGAAACGGTGCGGAGGAAGAAAGCAACAAACACACCAAAAAACACACACACAAAAAAATTATGGCTACATCCAAACAACGCCTCCCGAACTGAAGCTACATGATTCCGACCGAACATTGTTCATTGAAGAATCTAATGTTTTGTTATGGATTTTTTTTTTGTCTGTGCTTCTTACGCTCTGCGGATGAGCGCATCCAAAGATGATGCGTACCGTGAATAATTCCACTTTGGAGTTTGGAAGAGCACGGGTAAAGGGGATGATGGTAAGCGCTCGACAAACAGGATGATTTATGATTTATTTTCTGTGCTCGAAGGTAGCGCGCGCGCGTCCGCGTATGTGTGTTGTAACACGTGACAGTTGTGTTTTGCTCGCCGCTCTTCATGTTTGACACCCGGTGGGGTTCGTCGCTTGTTGAGTCTTTTGATTTGGTTCGTTCGCATCAAGCGCAGGTTCGTCGCTTGTCAGATCGGCCTATCGGTTTTGCTAATAAGCGACACGAATCGATTGTGATTTCGGGTGTCGTTTACCGACCGTACCACAGCTGGCGGGGGGTCCTCTTTAAACATTTCCACGGGTATACATTTCCGGACCGTTTTTTTTTCTTTTTTTTTGCTTTCAATCGATCGTAATCGATTAAAAACGGTGCCGATTTAAATACCGATAACGCCACCGATCGATGCTCGAAATCGATAGCGCGTTCGTTGCTCGTAGCCGCATGCTACGACTTTCACAGCACAAACGTTCGGATGCAACTCGAACACGCGCAATCCTCGCGCTGTGAAAGGAAAATCGATCCGCGTGACATAAATCAAACCACGCTCATTAAAGAAAATAAATCAAGCCAAGCGGTTTAATGTGCATACTTAACCTCCCCGTGCGCAGCTTCAATGCGAACCGAACGCCAAAGTCACCCGCGTCCGCTACTCACCATGTGACATAAAACGTATAAACACGCTTCGAATTCAATTCGAATTCGAAAACACATTTGCCAACCCCGCATTGTGTATTGCGAGCTAGGGGTTTTGCTAAATTCATCTTCCAAATGTGTCACTCGCAACGTAATCTCGCTCGTGTCTCGTGCGTCGTCGCGCGACGTCGTCCGCAATGCAATGCCCCATCGCCGGTTCGTAGAAGCAAAAGCCATAAATAAAACATAAAAGCTCATTCATAAACGATTCGTTCGATTCGAGTCACGTGACGTGGCCGCGGGACCCTCGTGGTGGAAAAATCGAACGGCGCTCAATCAAACACTCGACGCGCGCGCCTGTAACATGGGCTAATTAGTTTGCTCGGAGACCTGCCGCTCTGCCGGACATTTGATTGCCAGCCCGAAATGGGAGCGGCCAGCCGCAGCCCTGCGTCCGATGAGGATGATTTTACATGATTTTGATAGTTTGTGTTTCGAGTTTTTGTGGACTTTGTACTTTTGGAGAAAATATGTGTGCTTCTTTTTTACAGCACATACTTAGCCTTGAGCGTTTTATTTTTCTTCTTCGTTGCACAGTAACCCATCCTTTAGCGGCAGAGAAAGTGTGATTTCGCCACCCGTTGCATCCCGTGGTGCAGATGACGCGGTTTGATTTCCAATAAATATATCAAATTATTTCGCACACCATTCTACGCACAGCGGCATACATTCGATTAAGAATTTGACCGAAATGGATGTGCCCCAGGACGGTCAACCCATCCCACACCATTATCATAAATTCAAACCCCACCGTTTTTACGCCCGGAAGGTAATAAAGCGATATATAAAACTACATCATCACGGTTCGTTCCACTGTTACGCTTCGCATTGATCTTCCCGTCGCGTCCTCAAAGGATACCGAACACAAACCTTACACACCTGAGGCTTCCGTTTTGCCACCCAACTAACCATGGTGTAAAGCGAACAAAAAACGCACCGAAACACACCGCGGCTGAGTGCGTAAGTGTAAAAGCAATCCATTCACGGTAAGCAATTTCACCCGAAATTATCAACCGTTGGTGGATCGTGCGAGTGCGCGATCGCGGGATCGAGCCATTCGCTTTGGGTGGTCCCGCGACCGATGCGCCATTATGCAAAACAATCGCCATTCATCTTCGGGCACCGCTCGCCGTGCCGTTTGTCCGTGTCCGGGGTCCAGGGGTTTATTGTAACGATTATTGTTATTGTTATGCTTCGCGCATGCGCTATCGCGTCCCTAAATTTGGATCAATTAATTTCTGGAAAGGTTTTGCTGTGATTTTCACTTATCTTCTGTTTGGGTATTTTTTATCTTTATCTGTCACCATCTTTTTTCCTTCATTTATCTGGTGAAGGTCAAGTGGAACAATTAAATAAAATAAAGAATTTTCTATGAGAAAACACAAAAAACAAACAACGATAACTTTTGTTTGCTCTTTATTAAAAACAAATAATTAAAAACTAAGTAGATAACAATAATGCAAAAAAATAATACAAGTTTTTTAAGCTGCATATTATCGAAATGAAACCCATAATTAGTATAAATGCACTAGTAAATGTTTGCTTACATAATCAAAATCATGTACGATTCCAGTAAAAATACAAAGGTAGCAATAAAAAGAATCAGGTTGAATCAATGGCTTCATTCTTCTTGTAGGGTTTAATTCTTGCTGCTTATTTTAGTCTTTGTGTAAAATAAAGCTAGTTTAATTAACTTTTTGCAATAACAAAAAACACTGATTTCACCGCTGATTTCGAAACCATTATCGATGCATAATTGTGAAAATCATCCTGGGAATCAAAAGAAGCAGCGCTGCTACTACCGTGATCGAACGTTACTCCCGAAAATTGACCAACAATCGAATAAAGCTAACCAGCGTTATCTGATTTCGCCCCTCGCACAAACACACACACACACACCCTACCCCTTTCCGTGCCGACCTTACGCGCCGACAAGAAAACGGGAAAAGTTAATAAAGCAGACAACATTATCGTAATGGAGTCGGTACGGCAGAAAATTGGCAGTTCATGTTTTCGACTGGTGGCCGCTAATTGAAACGGCATTAATTTAATTTGCCTCGGCTAGGAACAACCGCGCGGACGAGCTGGCGTACGATTTCTACGTACGCATCCCGCGAATGCGAGCGCAACTGCTTTACAAGCTGCACCCCGACCACCCTGATGATGAGGTAGTATTGTAAATGAATTAATTTTATAGCTTTTCCTCACCCCACCGTCTATGAGGGGTAGCAAGGGGGAAGTGTGTCATACAAATTAGGCTGCAGCAGAATGCAGTTTTTGTTTTTGCCCGCGCATACGTTTCGATCGTGTCCAGACCGAGCGGCGAGAGTTTCTTCTAGCTGGTTGACCCATACGTGCGTCGCCAGAGAGCGGTCAATGTGTAGGTATTTTAATTTTTGGACCATCTGTAAGTACTCCTGAGCCCTCTCTCCCCTCTCCCTACGCCAACACCAGCACTCCTTTCAATCAGAGAGATCGCTGCTCCAACAATCAGGCATCAATAAAAGCATAACACGAAGGTACAAAGCACTTACAACAACCTCCTTTTGCCTTTTACGGGCTGTTTACATGGCTGTAGAGGATCGTCCCCAGCTAGATGGGACATTTCAAAAACATGCCGTGCAACAAGCGGGCGAAGGAGAAGGGCCGACCCGAGTGGGGTATTAAAAATCGCGCAAAACGAGTGGGGAAAAAAAACCCATCCTCATGAAAATAAAATCACTTATTACAGTGAATAACAAGTTTAATGGGAACTCATCATCTGCTTCCTCCGCGCGGGTCGCCTCGACTGCCGGCACACTAATATAGCACTTTTTTACCCCGTACACCCTCCCTCGTCTCCTCCGGTTCGAGGAGCTGCCAAGAATCGAAGGTAATCGCGGATGATGAAATAATCATGCCGTACATCTTTAGTTCCTTCTTAAAATAAATACATGTGCGTGGAGCGAGCTGCTGCGTTGGGGGTTGTTGGTTAGGCCGCCTCAGGGTTTACCGATGATTGTCTCCGTATGACTCCATATGGCAATTCCATCTTGACGCACACCGCGTCGCTCGTATCGATAAATTGATGTGATTTTTCTTACACGCATTTTACGCGCGAGCGCGCGCGCGCCCGAAGCTGGTTCACCTCGACGCACAGCCATGAAAACAGGGGTGATCATTTGCTTTAATTTTCACCTCATCCGAAAGGAATTTTCCTGCCTGCGATCGGGCGCACCGACAATTGCATCTTGCACAAATGCTTCCACGCCGCACTGTTCGTGCGATAATGATGCCACGCTGCCGCCGAGACTCATCAATGTGACGATTCGAGCAGCAGCAGCAGCAGAAGCGGCGGCGACGGCGGCAACATTTCGATGAGTAATGAGCCTCCGAGCGTCGATGAGTAATGGTTCCGATGATGATGTTTTCATTTCCGTTCCGCTCGGTCCCTGCCCTCTCCATCCGGCGGGGAAAATGGCTGGCTCTTCTAGGCGGGTGTTTTCATAGTAAAACACGCAGCACCGTACCGGGTGCAATTATTTCCATCACCGGCAACATTGTCGAATCGCGATACTGGCAGCGTCACTCATTTGTACGATCCATTTGTCATGATATTGTTGATCATCTGCGAAGGAACGTTGATGGTTCGGCGGTGACGATTGAACCGATCGGCCCGGTTTGCTAGCTTCGCTGCTTCGATTTGTCATTATTTAATAGCTGTGGCGAATGAATTGCATCCTCATATCGTGGGTCGCGTGTGGCGGTGGGGCTTTTATGCAAATTTTTATCATTACTAGCGGTTTTTTTTTTATCCCGAACACATACGAAAACGAGTGTCTTTGTATTGAGTCAAACAGAAAAGGGTGTTTAAAAACCTTTTTTCTTTTGTGTCTGAGTACAGTGAAAGTATACTTTTGAGATTTTTTTTATGTTTTTGCTTATTTTTAATATTTTTTTCAATTTCATTAAAGTCACAACAAATATTATATAAATTAAAATTACATACCATTCTACATACCATTAGAAACCTTTTTTTCAAGCAAGGAATTTACAACCCATCTCACGTAACACATGTTTACAAATCCTTACCGATCTAACATGAAATATCACACTTCGAAGCTAGCAACACGAGAAGGTTGTAAACTTGATCCCTCGAATTCCACTTCAACTCCGGCAGATTCCTCTGGCGAAAAGATAAATACGCAACCAAACAATCATTTCCAATTCACCCTCCGGGCGAACGGATCGCGCAACGGCCGGCGAGATGATCCCGAAACCCGAAACGAAAACTCAATCATAACCTCCTTTTTGCCTCCCAAACATGCGGGTGGAGCAAGACAGTGTGTGTGTGTGTGTGTTTGTTAGCAACCGAGCCCGCGTCCAGTAGTGCGCGGGGAGGTAATTTGATTGATTTTATTGCTCCGCTTTTGCAGGCTGCCGTACCAGCAGCAGTAGAAGCAGCAGCAGCAGCAGCAGCTGTATCATGGACCCAAACCGGATGACCACGTTGACCTTACGGGCGTCATCGTCAGCAGCCACGGCAGCAGCACGTACGCCAAACGAGCCGAATAATAATAGGCGATACTTTCGCGGGCGCGGAGCGAAACCTTAGGGGGAGGATGGGGTTTCGGTCGTTTGAAAAATGGTCTACCTCCTTCGGGCTACCACGCGTGAGATTCTGCCCGAACGATATCGATATTCATAATTTCAGGGGTCCCTTTAACAACAAAACATATCGACGGAGCGGTGCGCAGCTCGGGTTCGGGGAAAGAACCTGAGGGCCCACGGTATGCTCCGGCGTGACCGGCACTTTGCCCGCACCGTCTAGCTCGCACTGTCCTCCCGGTTGCGTCTCCGTGTCAAAGGCGTTTCTTTGTGTTGCTATTTCTTCGGAAAGAAAAAAGCCTCCCGAAAATGATTGATTTCAATGAGACTCCATGGGCTACACCGAAACCCCGGGCCGGAATCGCCGATTACGAGGATCATGGTTTGATGATGGTATGCTGCCACGGAGCACGCTTCCTACCGTTTGTTTTTTATTTTATTTTTTTTATTTTGTTTTGTGACCGACGGCGATCACAAAATTTTCGACTGCCCTGAGCCTCACTGGGGAATCTTCGGACGACGGTGATCGATGCAACGCTGAGTCGCGTTTCTTTGTCTTTGTTTGAGGAGCATCCCTCTTCACGGGAGCCAGCCGGCCAAACAAAACCACGCGAAGATAAATGACGGTGCCTGCACTGGGGGGGCCTTTCGTACGAGGCTTGAAGAATGTTTGCAGCGTCTAATCTCCCCCGGGCCGATCGAGTGATCGGGCGGAGGCATTTGGTGCTGCTCGAGGCAACCGCACCACGAGAGCATTTAAAATCTCATCCATATCCATCCGATCGTGGAGTCGTCTCCGAAATAAAAAAAAACGAATCCTTTCGCTTTTAAATATCACCCGCTTGCGGGGTTTGAAATCGCACGTAAAAGCCACCAAAAAGTGTTATCAATTCCGCTAGCGGGGGGAGAGAGGGAGAGGGAAATAAAAACGTCTCACTACGTTGCGAATTTACGACTTCCGGCTTTGCCCGGTGGACAAATGTTCGATTTCGGTGCGATATTCTCGATATTGCGCGATCCGCACTGATCCGCACCAAACATGGACCGTGCGGCAGCGATTCTAAGCGTAACCTTTCGCGGTCCTCTCTCTCTCTCTCTCTCTCTCTCCGTTTGGCCTTTTCTTCTCTCCCCTGGTCAGTTGCAGCACGGCTAATCGTAAAAGATATTTAAACTACGAAAAACCCGCCCGAAAGAATGCGAATGCGCCCCCCTCCCCCGGAAGGGTGGCATTTGCGGCTTGCCCGGGTAAATGGGTGCTAACGATTCCTTATTCGATTCCCCCCGTCGCGTATCGCGTTGCGCCATCGCCCAGATGTCGGTCACTGCGCGCCCGGGTTGCAACTAACAAGCCTGGCCCGGTGCAAATTAGCCGAATCCGAACGCGACCTTCACACCGGCAACGGCGGCATTTTGTCATTTCACACCCTTCCCTAATCCTTGGGATGCGGGGCATGGGACGACCGAAAGGCTTATTTGTTCATTTCACACCCGTCCGTTTGTTTTTCTGTATGGCCGTGCCCGTCAGCCCCTTTTTGGGGTTCGTCACACGACACGACACGCGCGCCCGGCCAAACAAATTAATCCGCTTTCTTCCGCGGACGCGATGCTGAAGACGATCGACGCTGAAGGATTCGCTAAAAATCCGCCCGCTTTAAATCTTCGATCGTCGGATCGGCCGGTCTTGGGGCTCCCTAATAAGGTCTGTTATTTATGATAGCCAACCACGGTTCGACGCGTGATCGACAAATCCTAAGCACCCCTTCCCCCCCCCGTCTCCCTCGTCCCATCACGCCACGGAAAGTAGCGATTTTTCGCGTACCATCGCACCTTCACGCGCGAAGGCGACCGGCACTGGCCAGATTGCACTGGCGAGATTGTTATAAAATAATACTAATTAAGATTAGCTCTCGTCTCGGGTTCGTCTTCGGAAGGTCAGGTACCGCTTTTGTGTTGGTCTACGGTGGGTTGCTCTGCAAACGGTCATTACCAAGGCGATGCCAATGGTGCGAGGATGCTGCTGCAAGCAGGCGCCAACAAGCAGTGCACACTTGGGAAGGCGCGTGGTCAAAAGAGTAATAATAAAAAAATAGCATAAACTACATAAATTTTACAAAAAATAACTTCCTAATTGGTTTTGATTCGGAAAACTCATGGATGTTTAAAACTCATTTTAAATTTAAAAAAAAGTTTCATGTTAAACCAATTTTTGCCACCACAATTTGTTCGTTACCGAACCACTGTGCGCACTGACAGCACAAACCCATGAATCATCGCACCGTACACCAACAGCTGGGATGATGGTTCGCGGGCTACACCGTCTTATCGGCAGCACAGAATCTCGGCTCACCTCCAGCCAGTCGGCCCCAACCAGCAGCCGAAGGAGTAACCGAGGTCGATCTAATGAAATTTGACATAAAGTTCAAAACATTAACGAAGACGGCACCGGCAAACGACCGGCGGGCGAGCGATGCGGCTGATCCGATAAGCGCTGATTCTCGCAGCTAGTTCGCGTCTACGCCCCGCACACTGACCGGGCTGCCCAGTTAACCTTGCTCCCCTTTTCTGCTGCGCCGCACCAACGCGGGCGCCCGGGCTAACGAGCCCTTTTTAAAACTGATGATCCGATTGTGGGTTAATCTCAAATTATAATTTCAAGTACAGCTTAATTTCCAGTCCCAGCAGACCCACGGATCGTCCGTTTCACGGTCGCGATCCTGGGGCTGCACCGAGAGCGAAACGAGTGCTCGGTATGGGCTCGGGCAGAAAGTATAAAGGGTTATGATAACCGATTAGATAACGAGATGCCGCGTGGTGTACGGTTGCTGGTGCTGGGGAGTAAATGTTAAGGAGCACTCGGCACGCTGCGTGCTTATTATCGCGCGGGAAGTGCGGATCGACGTAATTGCCGAATGCTTCAGGTGCTTTGATTGATTTCTATACTCCTTTTCCTGTCTTCATCGGTGCTGTCGTTGCCTTCCGATCTCGTCCGCGAACACGAACTACTCGAAGCCGCACCCGAGTGGAGCGTTTTGTAATACATCCCCCGTGTGGATGGCGAATAATTGTGTCAGCGTAATTGCCCACGGAAAATGTCAAACGCACAAGTGCCGTGCGTTCGGTCAACTTCCGAGGCAACCTTTTTAGTCGAAAGAGATGATTTAAACCCGTCGTAAACACGGGTTGATGGCGTACGGGTGACATCATCAATCATACGCGTCTATTAGCCACACGGCACGTGTGCTTCATGACTCGGTGTGATTTTTGGATTTTTTTTTTAAAGCAACAAGACTTTAGTCACGGTAGACCAAACTTGACAGATGGCTCCCCATCGGCCACGGTGACATCGTTTGAAGATTAACTTGTACGGTGCTCTTCCGTGGGCCAAACAAATGCGACCGAAGGCCACTGGCCACCCGAGGATGTGACATTTTGATGGCTTGGGTTTTGGCTTATCTTGTTCCACGGTCGTGGTGGTATTTCGGTGGGATAGATGCGTCTCCTTTCGCTTCTTCATACGATCTTCCCATCATGGGCAAAACCGGCTCCCGGTAGTAGCGCCGGGAGCTCGTCTAAATGCCAAACATACGGGTTTCTTTTTTTTGGGGGAAATATACATTCGGGACTGCCTTAGAATATCTTCCAGACACGATTCCCCGGCTAATCCAACAAATGTCAAGATCTTCTGCCCGTGCACACGGTTGCGCTGGCTTTAATCAAGCTCCCGCGTGAGCCTTCTCGTGGATAGAGCAATTGTAAATCATACACGACCGCCAGCTACCACCGCTGCACTCTCGCCATAAATCAAACCGTACGGATCTAATAGTGGTCGCTGGCTTGCCGATCACGAAACAGGCCGTGTTTCGGGCGAATTCGACTCGATCGGGCAGCGGATCCGAGCAGCACCGCCTGCTGCGATAAATAACATTCAAACTAGCCACCGTCTGCTTACTTATCATAAATGGATCACCTCTGCACTCCTCCGGGGATCTTCCCTTCCAATTAAACTCGCACCAGCGTCCTGGCGCATGTGTCGAGGGTTGTGAGTGGCGCTTCGGTACCCCCTCTCTCACCCCCACCCTACGGCACGATCCCCGGGCGTTCCCATTGATCATAGAGCGGCGCGTTAAATAGCTTTTCCGTGGTATTCCACCCCCGAGCCACGACGGGACCCTGGTAGGCCTGGAAACAACTAGCCTGGAAATAATTGTACGCCTGTTTAGCGATGATTAAAGCCGGTGTGTCTAACGGGTGGAGCGGATTCTTCAGCCCGGGCTGTCTCGGGCCGAGCCCAAAAAACAAAAAAAAAACACAACGTCCACGGGTACATAAAGCACACCCTTGGACAAGTCGCCCCCGGGGGAGATGATCTGCATGCCTGCACGAAGGTGGTTCCTTCTGCCAACTTTTCGCACTGCTCGCTGCACAGTGGACGAACGCATACTTTCCACACGGTGTGCCCTTTCTCAGGGCTAGCTTGAATGGCGTGGAGATGAGACGAAGAGTGTTTATTGAAATATACGCTTCAATTCTTACCCACTGTGAACGCTGGGCTCGCCCTGCCGGACTCTTCCGATAGAGACCTATCCAAACCTTTCCTCCACAGCTGGGCTGAAGCGAAAAATCAAAGCGTGCTGATCGTTTTTTCTCCCCCGGACTCGATTTAAAACACAACCCCGATGGCAATAAAGAAAAGCCGGCGCGTGTGCGCTGTTACCGGATTCCTCTCGACTCGCGACTGCATTGTTGCGTTCATAATTTTCCGGTTAATCTACAAGGGGAGAGAGGGGACGAGGGGGGGGAGGAGTAAGAAACCAATAACCCGCACCACAAACGGGAACGCGAACAACCCGATGATGCGTGATGATTCCTCCATGCAGCTCGCATAGATCGGGGCTCGGCACTACAATCACGTCCCCAGACCAAGAGGGTGAGCGAACAAAAAAAACACATAAAAAACCTAATCATCCCCGACGAGGAGCAAAACAAAAACTGCACTGTTGTTACCCGACACAACAAAGGAGACAGAAGCGATACTGACCCGATAGTGTCTGCGACAGGGGAAGTTCTGGGCGCGAAAACGGCCCAAAAGACTTCCTCCCTCTCGCTGTAGCGTCAAACGCGACGCTTCCCTTCCAGAGATAATCGCAAAACACGATGCGATCGATGATGAAGATGAGTTGAAGAAAAACGAGGGCTCGTTTGGAGCAAATGGAGTTGGCAGCTGGTGGACACACAAAACAAAACGGGACCCGGGACCCAGTGGAGGGTGGAGGGAAAAACAACCTCTTTATTTTCCTATTTTCGCAGCAACAATAAATTATGAGCCGGTCTCGTTAGGCTTGGAAGGGGTCGATCCCGGCTCCCGGATCGAACCTATTATCGAGCAGGGCCGCCGACGAGACGACGCGCGATCCCAATCGGCCGCTGCCATCCTGGAGAAAGATAGAAGAATGGAAAGCGAAATAATCGATGGCTTGTTTCCTCCCCTCCACGCCCGCCTTGAGCGTTGTCAGAATTGGGATCGCGATCGCACGGGATAAGGCCAATCTCCCGAACACGGGTCCACCAGATCCCCGGATGGACCCGGATTCCCAGATACGCAAGATCGGGCGTTCGATTTGGAACCATGTCGTACGCGGTTCGTGCTGCAGACGAAAGAACCTGCGATCGTAAGGATGCAGACACCGATACCGAAAAACGCACTCACCGATCGTTTCCCGCGGGGTGTTTTTTCCTATTTCGAACGCAGAAGCGTTTTTCCGAAACAGTTTTCTTGAGCGTACACCCACTTGGGGCGTTCGGGCGTAACTCCGGTCGTTAGGATGCGGGAAATGAGGGGGAGTTAAATTTAATGGGATCAAGTGCAGTTGAAGTTTGCATTAAGAATAAAACACATAATTCGTTCGCATTCCGAAGCTAACTCGAATGTCGCAACATTGTTAAGCTCATTCCAACATAAAGAGTAACATTGCAGAATAATTGAAATGATTTATGGAAGCATTTCAAATCGTTTGGAGTTGCTTCCTATATGTTGAAGCCTTTTGCATATAAAAAATTAGCTTCCCATTTTCCTATTTAAATTTCTTCCTATAAAAAAAATATTTTCTTATATTTTGTCTTCGAAATCTAAGGAGATATTTTTTGCATTTTTCTCTGAACTATTATTTGTTATATATTTTATATTATTTACTCCAGTTTCTAATGATAACATTCACATCTTTCTTAATCCGCTCTAAGCCACTAGTCTCATCTCATCTACCGTCTATACTCGAAAAGTGTCTTCATCAATTTTGCTACTTTTAAAAGGCATCAGTTTCTCCTTCATCGTTGCAGAAGCTCCTCTAGTGAAGCGTTTGCCCTTTTCAAGCCGACTCGCCTATCATCAATTAGTTACACATGACTAAACGGCCCATCGAATACTTTCTTCATCACAACTGAGCAAACTTTGGCGATGCTTGAAAGTGCTAATCTATGTAAATTACAGCTTCCCCCAGCTTCCAAGCGACGAACCCGAAAATGTTACGCCAAACGACAGGCTTTTTATATTCAAATAACCCACAACGTGCTAGTCGCGCCAGATTGATGAGGTGGCGTGTGCAGCTTAAAAAGCGCATCTGCC
>JXWZ01011818.1:0-12015 GCA_000956215.1 Anopheles farauti No. 4
CAACTAAACAGCAGCAATAAAGTTAAGGCAATTGCCACTCTTTTTAAACTCTAATTTTCCATGCATGGCTTCCGTTTGTATTTAAAGTATCTGATTGAATACTTCAATTCTCATAATTTTATTAAAGGAGTAAGCTAAAGCCTAATTTACAAACTGGGTCAATTCTGGCAGAAATAATGACAGATTTGACAGCTCTTCATACATTTAAAACCAAAAAAAAAATAAACAAAGTCAAAGAAGGAGATCGTGTGCAGCTGCTGGAGTTAAGATTGTTTAAAATAAAGCTCATTCTTTGCTTTATAGGAGCGATACAATACAATTTGTTGGATCAGATCCAATCGATTATCTTTAGAATCGGGCGTCAAAGAACACAGCGAGTGTGTGCGAAGAAGAAAATAACAGTCACAGAAGGAGCAACGCAACAGAAGCAGTACCGCTAACTTGCTTTGACAAAATGGTAAGTGTCATAGTGCACTGGGATTATAATTTTTGATTATTCACGCTATTCACGTCTACGCGAAAACTGAGGTTATTGTAATAATTAACCGAACACTTGCGCGTGCCGTAACCACTTGCTAAGCCCCAGGTGAAAAGAACGTACAATCGTAACGCAGCGGCTACTATGGCGCTCGTCCTTACTCAGCTTCGGTACTGATAAGCTAGTGCCCGAACGCATGATGGAGCGTATTAGTAAAAGCGGCAAATCGATGAACTTTGCCCGAAACCGTTCGTCATCGTATTCTATCGCGGCACATTCTACGTAAACCGGCGCCATGTCATCGATGCAAGAGATTTCCCTCACGACAAAGCATTCAGTCACATACACACATACTGTACATATGCACACAACATATCGATAGTACTGTATCGGCCGCTTATCGGATATAGGCTGGCAAATGGATTATCAATTTGTAAAAGCCGAACGTGTTAAATTTTGCTTTGCTTTTCTTCGTAGGATGTTTTTATGATGATCCGGAGGAAGAAGACGACAATTTTCACCGATGCCAAAGAGACTACGCCGGTGTATGAACTGAAGAAAATGATTGAAGGAATACTCAAAGTGCCTCCCCGTGATCAGCGGCTATACAACAAAGACAACATGCTAATGGAAGACGATAAAACTTTGCAAGATTGTGGGATTACGGTAGTAACAGCAAAGGCGCAGTGTCCTGCACAGCTTGGGCTAGCAATACGCGAAAGTGGCGATTTTGAATCGCTTGAATTAACACCCTACTCGCTGCCACCAGATCTACCGGATGTGATGAAAAACCAGGACACCGCAAACGGCCAAGATCAACTCGCCTAGACTCGCGGCCAAAGCTAAAAAGCGAGGTGTTTGTTTCGTTCGCTGCTACTATCATTATTGTCTATTTCTTTCTAAAACATCATCTATCTAAAGTAACCCGCTTTATTACTGTCAACTACCCTAACGGCTTCCAAGTATGCTATTCTTGTTATTGTTCTAACAAACTTATTTGCACATCTCCCCGTAAACTGTATGTGACATCCACTTTCGCACCTACTCCTTTCAACAATACCTTGGACGACAAACGCATTCCAAAACTCACCAGGCTAGGCATTTCGCGTGTGTTGCCGCAACAGAGGAATGGAACAAAAATCTTACATCAATACAGTTTAGTTAACCAATTACACTGAGTTTTCCTTGCATACGAGCATCTTACGGTTTTCGTCGCAGTCTTCTGAGGTATATGTTAACACTAAGCGAGTTCAGAAGATGCACATAATCTGACGTGTGGTGGTTGTACGCGTTTCTGGTCTGGATGTCACATGCATCACATCGGGGAGGAAAATCTTTCACCCTTCCTCCTTTGGGTAACTCTATTTTTATGGTTTTGAGTAATTAAATTATGGAAATGAAAGGATGAATTTAGAGGGAGAATGCTATGAAACTTACTGGAGTCAAACTTTTAAACCACATTCGCTAGTTCTTTTATTAATCCGAATCCAAATCGCTCTCTCCGTTTTCCTCTGTAACCATGCCAGCACCCGATGGCTCCTCGATGTGGAAAGTATTTTCTTCCGTAGCGTTTTGCAGTTCTTTGGCTTCAAGGTGTTGTTGCAGTTGGTCGCGGAAAAACTCGATATATGTTTCCTTCAACGAGGATTGAGCCGGAAAATAGTGGCCACCAGAGTGGGTTAAAATTTCAGGGTCCAGGAATGCTTCCGCAAGAGATTCACTCATATCTGTATTAGGTAGCAAACAAAAGTAAAGTTTCCGATGGCATACAATGATTTTTTTTCTCTCCTTACCCTTCATGATGATTTCATCCGTTTCACCGTAAATATGCAGTGATGGTAGCTCTATTTTATTTTCATAGTAATTTAAATGAACTAAACTTCCCGATCGGAAACCCGCTCCAATGACAGCAAACTGCGGTTTCATCGGTGTCATGCCTCTTGTGCTAAGATCACACAACAACCCGACAAAACAAGCACCCTGCGAGAATCCTAACAACCCATGACAACCCTCCGCCTGCCACGTTTTCTCCACCAATTTTAAGCTGTCCTCGAAACCATAGGCCGGGCCTCCTTGATTGGTGCCTTTGAAGGTACGATCCTCTTTATTGAACCACCAGCTTCGTTGGCTCGGATCAGATTCTTCGCCGGCTTCGAGCGGTGCTGCGGCGTGAGGTGCCGAAATGAATACGAACTCAACATACTTGTTCAGTAGCTTGCGCAGCGCGCCCAATTTGGATTTGAAAGAATCCGCATTTTGGCGATAACCGTGCAAGGCTAGCACTTTCAATTTTGAGCCACCAGTATCTTTCGACATTTTCACTGTAGCGACGGTGGAAAAAGCACTAACCACCGGCACGAATGTTTTGATTCCGCTGCTCTTGTCGCTAACTTCGTTACGCGCTCAGTTTGACAGCCTGCTTTCATGACATTAGAAATCGAAAACAAAACACCCCCATACCCAAGTGCATGAAAGGGGTGCAAAAGTTATAAAAATGTTTAAGCTAAGATTGGCATGGATTGCCGGTTTTCGTGCGAATCAACGATGTTTTTCTACCAAAAGTGTCCCGAAAGCTGAGATAAAATATACTAGCACAATTAATTTACCAAAAACGAAATTTCCTGCTCGATTGAGTGCCGAGAAGCGAGCCGAGGTTGAAGAACAGCTACGTAAGGTATGACTACTGTCTGCTACAGACCGGGAACGGCTGCTGGCAACAAACTTACATTGCTCGGAAGCGATTGATTAATAGTGTCGATTTTGATTTCAGACCAGCTTGAACAAACTGTACTCTTGGAACCGGAAAGCATTACCGGCGGATCATGAATTTATCCTGCACGATGGTCCACCGTACGCGAACGGCGATCTGCACATGGGCCATGCGGTAAACAAGATTCTGAAGGATCTTATTCTAAAGCACAAAATAATCAGTGGTACCCGTGTGCACTACGTGCCAGGATGGGATTGTCATGGGCTACCAATCGAACTGAAGGCCCTGGAAGCATTCCATCGAAAGAAAAACAAAGGTGCCGGTAAGGATCGCAGTTCGGCCTCTGAAATTCGTACCATCGCGAGACAATTTGCTCTGGAAACCATCTCGAAACAGAGAAATGGTTTCGAATCGTGGGGTGTGACAGGCGCTTGGAGTGATGAAGCCGAAGGATACTATCGCACGCTGAATCCACGCTACATCGGAGCACAACTACGTTTGTTCTACGAGCTGTACGAAAGGAAGCTAATTTACCGGGACCTTAAACCCGTCTATTGGTCGCCTTCATCGCAGTCTGCCCTAGCCGAAGCCGAATTGGAGTATGATGAGGAGCACCAAAGTCCATCTCTTTACCTAAAGCTAGCGCTTGAAAATCGCGGTGCTAGCTGCGCTGCAATTGATCAGCAACAACTTGGCAATCGTGCCGAGATTCATGCCGTGATTTGGACAACCACTCCCTGGACCTTACCGGCGAACCAGGCAATATGCTACAATCCCGCACTCGCTTACAGCTTGCTGCAGTCAACATCGGGTGATATTTTACTCGTAGGACATGATCTCATAGACTATTTGACGGAACAGTTGGAAACAAAGTTCACGGTGCTTCAAACGCTCCCCGGTACTGCTCTACAGTCGCTACGATACCACCATCCCCTGCATCGGGAAGAAATACTACCGTTCCTACCAGCCGCTCATGTGAAGGCGGAAAAAGGCACTGGATTGGTGCATACAGCGCCCGCCCATGGACCGGACGATTTTCTCGTGTGTCTGGAGCGAAACATCCCGATCAAGAATCTGATTAATGAGCATGGTCTCTACAACGAGCAAGCGCCCACATTTTTGCGCGGAAAATATGCACTTACCGAAGGAAATCAACTGGTGACAAATGCATTATCAAAGACAACATTGAAATTGGGCACCCTCGTGCACTCATACCCAATAGATTGGCGAACAAAGCAACCAGTTATGCTGCGCGCCAGTGATCAATGGTTCATCGATACAAACAGTTTAAAAGGGCGTGCACTGGAGGAGGTACGATCGGTCGAAATCTTTCCCCGAACTTCGGCCGATGTGAGCAAGAAAGTGATAGAGGGTCAAATTCAGAAGCGTCCATACTGGTGTATTTCACGGCAACGTGCCTGGGGTGTACCTATCCCTGTGCTGTACGACTCCGCCACGAATGTTCCGATTGCAAACAAATCACTGCTTGCTGTGATCGAAGATCGGCTAGCGAAGGAATCGTCAATCGATTTCTGGTGGACCGCTCCGCTGGAAGAACTTGTGCCGGCCAAGTTGCTGCAACAACTTGGCTATGAAAGTTACGAACAGTTGGAGAAAGGAAAGGACATACTTGACATATGGTTCGATTCCGGTGTATCGTGGCTAACGGTGCTGGGCAAGGATCGCACTGCTGATCTTTATCTCGAAGGTGTCGATCAGTTCACCGGGTGGTTCCAGTCTTCCCTGCTAACAAGCGTGGCCGCACGGGGTAAGGCACCCTACAAGGCTATCTTTGTGCATGGTTTCGCTGTGGATGAGCACGGTATGAAAATGTCCAAATCGCTCGGTAACGTTATCTGTCCGAAACAAATCGCCAGCCGGTACGGATGCGATGCGCTTCGGTGGTGGGTAACCGCACACTCCATTCAAAACACCTCCATCCCGGTGAGCCACAAACTGCTCGATTCGTCAGCGGAAAACGTACAGAAGATGCGAGGAATTTTGAAATTTTTACTGGGCGTTATTGCACCGAGTGGTTCGGAACGGAGAAATGTTACGCACACCATTCAGAATAGTTATCTGCACCACGTGGATCGTTATTTTCTGGAACAATTGGAAAAGTTTGCACGTAGCGTGCACGAGCTATACGATTCGTACCAGTACAATAAGGCGACGGCAGTAATATTGAACTTCTGTTTGTCCACACTATCCGGATTGTATCTGCACGTGATCAAGGATAGGCTATACTGTGGTTCGAGGGAAGAACACGCTAACCTTAAAGCAATTCTCGACCATACCTACCATGTGCTTTCGAAAGCCCTTTGGCCTATCGTTCCTTTTCTAATTGAAGAAAGTTGGACACACTACGGTAAATAGTGATCCACGGGTATGAAAAGACTATTGTTAAATGTGGCAAAATGTGATTGATCTTTTCAGAGAAAGATGCTTTCTATTCATCGTCCCACCGTGCACAAAGCAATATTTCTTTCCAACCGGTTCCACAATCAGTGCAAGCCGTCGAATGCGCCCTCGACCTGCGTCACGCAGTTTACCAGCAGGCTCAGCTTAATGTCAACACCTGGTTACTGGAGCTCGAGGTACGGTGCAATGGAAACGACCTGTCGCTTCTGTCAATGCTACATCCGACATTGGAAAAACCGGAACGTTCGACAGAACTTTGCGAACTGCTGCAGATCGGAGCGGTAAATCTGCGTGAAGGAACGACCAGGGAAAGTCGGTTCGCGATATCGGTAGCTAAATCCAACAAACCCCTGTGTCAACGATGTCGAAGATTTTTGCTTCCGTCAGCTGAACATCTGACCTGTGATCGATGCAGTACGATATTACAAACACTTTCCCAGTAAGTTGAAGCTCGGATGCGGGGAAAGGCAACCGGTGAGTTTTCTACTCCACAAATGACAAGTCGATTATAGCTTACTATTAAATTTGATTCTTATTTCTCTTTCTTATCTCTCATCCTTTCTCTTACACAGACGGGAATGGTTTTTGTTAATGATAGATTCACGTTAAAAAAAAAGAGATAAACATAGCACTTGGCTCGGCGTGTGTGTATGTGTGCTTAAACGAATTGAAGGTGACAAATGTGTTCTTTAAGTATGTACAAAAATGATGAGAAACTTTCATAACCGAACGTTGTGTAACCTGCTCGATCGCTTTTACCGCACTTGGCATATTCTGTTAATCGACAAAAGTGGTGTTGAAGGGATGTGAACGAAACTCAACAAAAGAAAAAAAAATAATTATCTATCTTTCTAAAATTGAACCAAAATTTACGCCACGAACAGAAAACAAAAACAGTTAACAAGTGTAAAATGGGCAACAACTCATCGCAAGGTTCGATTAGAGAACTTTCAAATGTTTCTGCATCTGAAAAGCAGCGCATCTTGTTGGAATTAAATAGAGAGCGCAAGAATTATCGAATTTTAACCGGGTAGTGTAGAAACGGGAACGATAAATAATCCGACTTGACTGTGAGCCGGCTTCCACTGAAAAATACATCGCGCGAAAACGAACAACCGAAACGAAACGATACACGATATATATATATACTATGCAGATGCGAAGGCTAATACAACGAGTTAACGATGCTACGTGTTTTTAACGAAGTAGCGATGCAGCGTGTTCTTTGCGCTACCTTTACCGGTGGTGGTAGCTGTCGGTGGAGAGTTACTGCTACTAGTTCCACTATTACCGGTGGTGGAGTTTGTGACATTGTTGTGACCACTGTTGGGATTTACGCTGCTCGTGTTGTTGTGTCCACTGCTAGCACTGCTGCTACTACTGGCCACCGGTCCACTACCATTCGCTCTCCGCCAGTTGCTGAGTAGTTCCTGCTGAACATCTTGCGGCAATACGTGGAACACTTCCGGGTCCACGTTAGGAGGGAGGAGATTTGTACTGTTGCTGTGTATTTTGTTTTCTAGATGATCATTTGCTTCGTCGCTAACTAGATTGTTCGATGTCATCGTCAGCGTTACGCTGACATCCATCGTACTGCCATCGGTTGTAACGGTTGCATCGCTGGATGACGTACCAGCCGCTGTGGGGACCGTACGCTCACGGAAGAATGACGACCCCTTTAACGACGTATTTCCGCTAGCGCTGGATACTTCCATTGGCGAACCGGGTGAAACAGCCGGCGAAGGATGTTCGTGGTCGTACTCTTTCGAGTTCAGTCGTAAATCTGCAACACGTAGCTTGCTGAGTGTTGTTTCATCGGGTTCACTGTTTCCATACCGACGATCGGTTGCGCCTGCATTGGGCTGGCGCGTTTGAAAGACAAGACGTCGCGATTTCTTCGGTGATGGTTCCGCATCGGATTCGGAGCCAGAAAGCGATGCGATCGATCCGGCGTCCGAGGAGCAGCACGGTTCACAGTCCATTGCCGACAGTGACAGTGACGATTTGTTCGAGCAAAAGCTGAGCTCGCTGAGTGTGATCGATTCGTTGCTCAGATTCGTGATCGACTGTACCTCAATGTCGGACTTTTTGATGAGAAAATTAGCGATCGATTTGCTGCCGCAGCGTCGCTCCTGGAACTTGAAGAACGATAGACCGAGCAAAGTGATGTTAAACGGTTGGCGCAAATCCACCATCCGCTCGAATACTTTCATAACGATAGCGAGCATTTTCTCCTGCGCCCCGTCCGCCAGCACGAGCCGGCCGTTCGCGTGACGAAACATGGAGGGCAACAGTTTGTCCTGCTTTGATTCCCGGTGCGTGGTCCGCTTTGCCAAGTCGAACTTGCGCACGGTCACCTTAATTGCGATCGGTACCCGGCCATCGTCGGCGATGTTCTTTACCAGCCGTACGAGCAGATGTCGAAACTTTTCTTCCGCATCCGCGCGGACCGATATCGAGGGGCAGGAGTCTTCGAGCCCGACGGATTTCGGTTTGCCCGTCTGCTTTACGGGTGTATCATCGCGACCGAAGGCGAGATGTTTCAGTCGTACCGCTTGTTCGTAGCCAAGATGTTTAGTTAGCCGGTCGAGTTCGACATGCTGTAGATCCGTGACGGTGGCTATTCCGCAGCAGTCGGCTAGTGTTTGGGCCGTTTTTTCACCAATCCCCGTGAGACTGCGCACCGAACCAAGTGACGCGACGAACGTGGCACCGCACGTGGGAAGCAGCACCGTCTGTTTGTCTTGCTTGTTCACCGCACCGACCAGCTTCGCCAGCAGCTTATTGTGAGCGATACCGGCGCAACAACGAAGTCCCAGCTCTTTGAAGATACAGTTCCGTATTTCCTGCGCAAGATGTGTTGCTAAAATCAGCCTTCGGTCACACCCACAGGTACAATATCGTCGAAAAAGTTCACGATCCGTTTCCCGGTAACAGGTAGCACTCGTTGCCGAACTTGTCGCCCCATCCGGCGAAGGAGGATGGATTAGACCCTCGACGTGATTCAGCTGTGCGATTTGAGCGCTGTCTGCGGGTGCTTGCTCCAGCTGCTCTAGCCGTTCAACGATTCGTTCCGTTACGTCGAGATAGTTTTCATCCAACCCAAGTTTCTCAACGTGCGGCGTAAAGCGATGCATGATTTCGTTTATCCGTACCGACATCTCTTTGTACTTGGTAATATCTTCGCCGTTGATGAGAATAAGCTCGGGACACATGGCAAGCGCTTCCTTCACGGGCTGCAGCTTCTTGATGCCATGCTGGCGGGCAATATAGTTCGAAGTGACTACGCAAAAGCGTTGCTTTACCGCAAACGGCTTATCCTTGAGTGAGGGATTCAATACTTCCTCTACTTGAGCGTAATAATAATCCATATCGATGTGTATAATGACCCGCGGGTGCACACGCTCCTCATCGTCTGTATCTTTTGGTCCATCCATGATGTCTTCGGGAAATCGGCTGTTTACTTTATACTCTCCTATCGTCGTAAAGTCGAATATATGTTCCAGATAAATCTCGTTACACCTTGCGCGCCTCTTTTCCTAATCCTATTGTGACCGATGCAAGCCGTATATCGGCAATTGTTGTGTGCATCAACACCAGCAGCCATAGGCAACGAACGTTTGTGACGACCGCGTTTTCCAATCAATGAAGAGGTCCGCGATGCAGCGGGAGATCTGGCACAGTATGGGCACTACATCAAGATGATTGCAGCCGTGACCGGATCACTGTTGCATTGCATTGAGCACCGCTTGGTTCGGCACAATGGTTTGAGCACATTTACGATGCCGTTAGAATGCAGACACACACACGACGACTACGTATATGTTGGTTGCAGCGCGTATTGTTTACGAAACACGCATCGTTTGGCCTCGGTTGACAACTGGCGCACACTTTGGTTATACTTTTTTGTTTTCTTCTTGCACTGTTTTCGTTTTGGTATTTGTTCCTTGTTTTGGGGAAAGTTGTTCGTTTTCGTGTTACCGCTGGAAAGAGAGGAAGTCGGGACCCGCACTTTCTTCTCAGCAATTAGCGTGATCAGCAATACATGGAATTATGGTACGCACAGTATCGTCTCTCTTAGTTTGGCTTTTAACGTATAAAATGCAACGTATATTTCACGCGATCGATACTACACACGGGGGACACTGAAACGTTATCGTTGTGGAATTATTTCAGTCTCAGCATATTCAGTTTCTCGAAGAAATGAACAGTGTAAACAATCGGAAGCTGTAAGCAGCTGTTTTTTATCGAGATTGAACGATGATGACGACGATGACTAACTTCCCAGACAACAAAAGTACCACACAAAATGAGCTTGACATTTCGTTTCTACTATTTGACAGTTAGACGTCGTCAGATAATCTAGTTTTGGCTCTTTAGGTACACTTTTAGCTGCGCCCGAGTATCAAACAACGATGATTCTGCTAAATGGGTACTGAATTGCCACATTTTTTCATACATTGTTGTACTCTTCACTCATGGAATAAGCAAGCAATTGAGTGAAAGTAACAGAAAAATTCCTCGTTAATATGTACCTAAGTTCATTTTCTTTGGAATGTTTTTTTATGTTTAGTGTAAGGTTCAAAACAATAATAAGATGGATAATATAATTATCCATAATAAGTCAATAAGTGTGTGGTGGGTTATAGTGAACATAATAATAGGTTTTCATGATTTTGTATGTTCCAATTTTGATAAATTTGTTTAACGAAATATATTAGCTCAAATAATGTCAGTTTGGACAGTTCGAAGGTGTCCAATTGTCATCTCTTTCAGGTGCATTTTGACAGCTACTGCATCGTGCCCCTCTGTAAGCCAATTGGGTATTCAATGTGTTTCGTGGATCTCGGTTTATGCGTCTAAAATACATCAACGTTAATCGAATTTACTTTCGATATTATGATTATTTTTGCAAATATTATTTTAGGTTTAAAACGGAAAATGATATTTAATGTTATGGTTAAAAACGTGTTTTTATTTTTCACCCAGCGGTGCTTAACTTTCCATAAGACAGTTGAAATTCATATTGCGCTGTTAATGTTGTAAAATCCACGTAGCTCTGAAACCGCGTAGGTCGCACCACAGCGTAAATCGGTAACTTGTTGTAGCGATGTGTCAAGCTCGGCTTCAGAACAAAATAGAAGGTGTTGATAAACGGTAGCGTGATTTCGGTGCTGTGATTCAACGTCTCTTCGCGTTGGTCATTCTGTTTTCGATTACGAACGAATATTATCGCACATTCCGGGTGTTTTCCAATCCGCTCGGAGTACCACGGCGTACGGTTTCCTTCCGGTAAGAGTTCGAGTGGTGAATTAACTGTGCTGGTTCCAGGGTGGCGGATGAGGGTTATACATGGCATGATAGAGACGCTCGCGTTGTTGGCACATTTGTGTGTGTTGCGGTTAAACGAACGATCTGACAACTTTATGCCGTCCGGTAGTTGAAGTGGCTTGGAAAAGAATGCTTAAATTCTGGAAAGTGACGCACTGTGCGGGCCTTTCGTGTTTGTGACTTTTTGTTAGTGGATCTACTCGTTGAAATCTGCGTAAGTGCGTGCGCAACAGTGACAAACTTATCCAGTGGATTTAGATCAATAAACTTTTGTAGCCATACATTCTACAACTAACATATTGCGGCGAATTTACGATTTGCGATATTTCACACCATTACCCAGTTTGTGTGTGTGCGTGTGACTTATACGGGAAGCACGGGCAGCGTATTCCGTGTCCGCCGCTGACTAACGCCACGGTCCGATTATATCACCCCCATTCTGACGCTACTTCTCCCCCATGCCTTCACCTGTTTCTTGGGTGGGGTCTTGAATAGTTTCTCCAGGACAGACACATCAGCACAAACGGTGAGCATAAAACGTGCCGTTTGGAGCAGACGAAGCCACAACCAGCAGAATGTAACCGAAGATCGAAGAAAAGATACCGACAGTGAAGCGAACCGGGTGCGTCCAATCATTTCTCGCCGCTTTCTCGGATGTGGTGGGAAGTGTGCCTCACTCTTCCCATACGTGCGCGTTCGGGTTCGGTAAACCTTTAGCAGCAACGGAGCAAGCGCGTGAGACTTCGTTTGCCTACTCCGTAGTGTGTGCATCGCAATGCGTTTCTGAATGTGTGCGTGTACACCTATCTGTATATGTTGCCGCATGCAAACGCACGGAACGTCGTCGCGCGCGAGGTGTTGTCTACTGTTTTCCAGTTACCGAACGCACACCGGCGGATGTTGTTGAATGTTTATAGTTTTTCGTGTGCTTTTTTGCATCGCAACCGAACCCTCAGAACGTTCCACGCCGGAAACTATGAACCGTGACTGGAAAGAAAAGGCCATCGTGCTTGTGGAAGCCGAGCGGGGGGGAGCGATAAAGAGGGTGTAAGAAAAGCTTAGCCCTTTACCTTTG
>JXWZ01011820.1:0-25599 GCA_000956215.1 Anopheles farauti No. 4
TCTGTGTATTGTTTCACGCGTTTACCGTACACGTGTTTTCTCCGTTCCAGTCGTTTTCGTTGAAAGTTGTTTAATGTAATGCACATCAATAAAGAGAATACTTCCAAATACACTTGACTGTCTCGACAAGATTGAATCGCATTCGCAGGGTTGTCAAACTCATCTGAGCGCAATGATTTCTTTCAATATCAGCACAAAAAAAAAGAATATTTTACCGTTTAGCATAAAAAAACATCTTTATGGCCTCAACTATCAGCGTCACTATCTAACGGACAAGTAAGTGAAAAAAAACATCACCAAATCTAACACTTTCCCGTCGACAATAGTCAACGTCACGACGCACACCGGGCACAAAACCGTCCCGACGGCGTGTAACGGTTGGATTTAAGTTTGAAAAAATAAAACTCAGTTCACTGGGCTGTGTGCGGCAGTCACAGTTTCACTTTCGGCGAGTCCAGCAGTGGCTTTTAGCGCTTAGCATCAAGCGATTATTGCTACCAGGAATACTGTGTGCAGCGCATTTTTTTCCCCCTGCGTTCCGGGCGGGAGAGCCATCCGACACTGACTAGACTTCTTTGGAGACCGGCTCTTCCGACAGCCGCATCGCAGTAGCGGTGGCGAGGAGAAGAAGGCAACATTGCGGTGTGGTTCTACTAGTTCTAACTGAAGAAGTACACCGATTCGAGAACCTTGCGCAGATCGAAATCACCCTTATCGGGACACTGCTGTAGGATGCGGTTCAGCTTGCGCTTAGTGAGATCGATTACCGAACCATCGTTGCTGATTTCGCTGTAAAGATATTTACGGAGAAAGTGTGACATAAAAAAAAACCTCTAGAATTTACAGTACTGTACGAAAATGAAACAATTTTTAACTTACTTCTCGTCGTAGCTGTACTTCTGCACCAAAAACTTGGACAAATCCTCCAATATCGGTTCGGAATGCAGGGCAACAAACTGTTCACGACAAATCTACCGGAAAAAAAAACAAATTCTGATGGTTAGCTTAACCGCTCTACTGCAAAGTAAATGCTTCTCCACCTACCCTGTTCATCGTTGGGACCGTGCAGGCATGCGTCCAGTAGCAATCGTGCACGGAGATGAACGTCAAACCAGCCCGCTCACAGTACAGCGACGTCAGCATCATGTGACTGGAGTCGAGCGAGTGCACAAAGTTCGGCGGGAAAGCGTTCTTTTGCTTCATTATGTTCGGCTTCTCGAACGAGTCCATTGCGAAGTGTTCCGGCAGCTGGACCGATTTACCGGCCGCGGCTGGCCGATCGGCACGATTGTACGGTTGCACCACCGGCAACCCGAGCGGCGTTACCCACTCGACGTTCTGCGCACAGACCGCTGATATCAACCGGGCGCAATCCGTAAACCAGTCCTGTATTTCTTTGGCCGAGGTAAACATCTCGCTGAGCGCATCGAACGTCTTCACCGTGAGGTAGCTGGACGCCGGCCACACCCAATCTTTCGGGAACTCGTCGATGTACTCGAGCTGGCGGGCGATCTGCTTACGGGCACCGTAACGCGTCACACCGTACACGGTCGTCATCACAGTTTGCTTGATCACCTTGCGCCGTATGAAGCCGTCCAGTATGGTGGCTACCTTCACGTTGTTTTTCGCATCCCGGGCACGGTTTTCCTCGACCAGGGCCGCCACCGCACTGTACACGTCCTGCGGCACCTCGGCCGGTGCAAGATTGACACTGATCGCACCGGGTGTGTCGCGACCGAGTGCGGCATAGTGCTGCAGCCCATTGCAGGACCCGTCCTGATGAATCGGGAATCCACTTTCGAACTCTGGGGGAAATAGTACAATTAAAATGATAGTTATTTTTCCGCAACGTGCACAAATGCTTAATTATTTTTGACTAAACTTAAGCTTGAGTATTTTTACTCGCCGAACAATCATGAGAATTAAGTGATCGTATAAAATTTCGATTAAAAAAATCTCGAAAAAAAAATTCTCGAATGGAGTTTGACAACCCTGACATTCAGTGTTAAAAGCCACCTAGCCCGATAACTCACTCTCCGGATCCGGACATCGGTGCACCTTCGCGATCTCCATACAGCACGCCAGCGTTTGCCACGGTTCGTCCGATTTGCTCCACCACATCCGCCCCGTCAGTGGCCGATCGGCCGAATCCAGTATGTCGTCGATAATTTCATCCGCGTACCGTAACCGCTCCGCAACCGATTCACGCTTCTTCAGCCCGGTCAGATTGATGCAATGCAGCTTCAGCCACCGAAACCCGTCCGGTCCGAGCGGTTTACGCTGCTGGAACACCAGCAAACAGCGGGCGAGATCGTGTCCCAGGTGGTTCAGATGGGGCGGTATCGGATACACCCGTCCGCGGAAATCGATATTCTGCGGCAACCAGAACACTTTGTCACGGTAGTGGCTGGCCAGCGAAAGCCGATACAGGGCGTCACACCACAAACTGTACATGTCGCCCTGCTTCCGCCGATGGTACAGCCGTTTCCGGAGCAGGTTGTACTTTTCGTACCCGCTCATTTCACTTTTCGGCACCGTCTCCACGACCGGTGGCAGCGAGGACGGTGGTTCGGGCACGTCCAGCTTCGCATTGCCCCCGCTGTTGAACACCTGCACGATCACGTCGAGTATTTGCCCATTCACCACCCACGGGATGCTGGCCAGCTGGTTCAGTGCGTCCAACGTCGGATACATGTCCTGCGGGTCGGCCTCATCGATACGCTCCGTCTGCTGGTGGGCCTGATGCGGCAACCGTATCAGATCCGACTCGGCCAGTATGTAGCCCCCGTTCCGGGGTGTACTCCACGGCTGCGGTGGACACAGCATCGGTACGAGATTAACCTCGAACTTGAGCGTATCCGGTTGCGATTTACGGTACAGCTTCATCAGCACCGGATGCGGTTTGATCTGCTCTTTGGCCATCTTTGCCTCGTACCGGAACAGCGTGTAGAACGCCGGCACCAGTTTCACCTTCCGGTTCGTGCGGCTCGCCGCGTTCACGTTTATCTTCAGATCGCACCGAAGAATGTTGTACAGGAACTTGCCCACACCGATCACAGCCGCCTTAGGCCATGCGACGCTCTGTATGTCCATGCTCGGTCCAGTGGCGCGCGTTTCGTGCACCAACCGTTGCCACAACTGCCGTGGATTGTCACTCTTGCGGCCCGCGGCCAGCTCCGCCGCATACCGATCGTAGATATCGCACGTTTTCGACAACACCCCGTTCGCACGCTTCTGCTCGACGTGGTAGCGTGATTCCACCTTGCGGCCAAGCTCGCGGTGCAGCTGTGACATTACGAAGCTAAACGTGTCCGAGCCCTCGAGCAACATTTGCACCTCGTCCAGCACGATTTCGCAAAACTGCTGCACGGACAGCGCCTTCAGGTAGGGGAAAAGGTTGATCGTACGCGAGGATTTCGTTTCGGTGACTGCTTTCAGCGTGTTAAAGTCACGATGGAACGCCATAGTGATTTGCTTTGACCACAATTTTCGCAGATCTTCCAGCTCCTTGCGCTGAAATGGAGATGAAAAAAAACAACCGCATGAATAAAAGCCATCTTCAACGGAGAATTTTTCAATTCAAACCCATAAATATTAATATTTAAACCATTTTCCCCAAGATACTTACATACTGCAGGACTTGCTCGGTCGGTGGAGGAAACTTTTCGATACTTTTCACCGTCAAATATCCGCTCAGTTCTAGGTCCACCTGCCGCTGGACCATCTGTTGCAGTTCCTCGCTGGTAAAACCCGCCTTCGACGTCATAATCTCCGCACCAGGATAAACCCCATCGGTGGACGGTTCGCTCCCGATCGGCAGGACATGCTCGTTCAGCGCATTTACCAGATGATTGTTGTACGTCAAGATCGGTGCCCGATAGTTGGCCACATAGTCTGGCACCAGTCGACGGAAAAGTGCCAGTACCACGTCCCGCTGATCGTACAAGAACTTGCTCTGATCCAGAATGTCGTTCATCGTGTAACCGGCCGCGTTCGCGTCCTGCAGCTGCTGTTTGGCGTGCTTCAGCACCTCCTCGGTCGGTTCCAGCCGACCCAGACACTCCAGTATGCCGGCGTACGTTTGAGCGGTCGGTATGATACGATCCTCACGCACCACACGCAGAATATCCTTTACACGAGCGAAATTTTCTTTCCCAGCGTACGCATGGATCAGCTGATTGTACGTGCCGATATCAAACTCGTGCCGTTTACGTTTGTGCCGATAGTTCAGTGTGGTTGCATACGCACGATTCACCATGCCTGTCGTGATGCAAATATCCAGGTAGGCGTTGAGCGTCAGCTGGAAACTACGCTGCCGGGCAAGGCACTCGATCTCGGACGTTTTGTAGTACTTCGAAACGAACTTCTTGTTCTTTTCGGGCAGCACCTCCAGTGGATGGTGCAGATTTTTTTCTCCACGCTTCTTTTTTCGTGCATTTTCGGCAACGTGCGCTGGGATTTTTCGATCCACCGCATCTTCGAACACGTGTTCAGTCTCCTCTGGAGCGGCGGTTTCCGATTCGAGCAGTGCCACCTCCTCCTCGAGTATCAGCGGATCCAGCTCGTCGTGGGATGCCAGTACACCGGCGTCACGCAGCGCTCGCTGGTGGTGCACTTCCTTCAGCACCTGCACACTTTCGATAATCTCCGTCAGGACGTCGGGCGATATGTCCGTTTCCTTCATGTCGCCCCCGATGTAGATGACGGGCGTTTCCTCAAAGTTCCAATGTGACATATCCGTCGGCAGGTTCGTTGCACTTCTATTCGGTTGAGGTAGCCCGGTGCTGTGTACGGAGGAAGACGGAGGTGGTGGCAGTGGTGCGCTGCTCGAGCAGGCCTCGATAGCAATTTGATTATGGATAAAGTTGGCAAGCTTTTTCGATTTAAGCTTCTGTACGGTTGCTTTCGTTTCTTTCGTGTCACCATCTTTCACTGGAAAGAGAAGACTCATTACTCTTTATAATACCGAAGAGCGGATTCTGTTCACCCAAATACGAACCTGCTAGAAGCTCGGTGTATTTATTCGCATTTGATCGTTTGCGCTTCGATTTTTTCTCACCCAAGGCCGACACCATTTCTGCCGTTGGTGTCGTCGAATGCACTCTTTTTATGTTAATCGAACCATTTCCTGCAAAAGGCGTGCAGACAGGAACGAAAGCCGGTTACTGTTATGGTTTGTTGACATTGTTAACTGCGCGGTGAGACAAATTTCGCCAATACGCAATATCGCGCAAGCACATGTTTTTGTGGGGAGTGTGATGTAATATGCGGCAAGACGGAGTACCGGGCTGGAGTATCGCAAAACGAGTACAAACTCATTCGAATAAGCCAACTATTCTTACCTCGCGCTATAAGTAGATCGTTCACGAGTTCCCGGTTACATAAATGGGACACTTTGCGCAACGGACAGCAATACACTACGCTGCTGCTGGTTGAGTCCACGCGCACGATGCCGCTCTTGTGGGCGAGAAGCTTATTTTTGTTCTGCGCCAAACTCCTCAAACTTAGCATTCGAAACATTGTGGCGTCTCCTGCGTAAGGAAAACCGGTGCCGATCAATTAATCACACCATCGAAGACACACACTCGAACACCGATCGTCGTGCTGAGCACATTTTTAATTTGTTTTGAAAAATGAAACCATCTATTGTGGTGTGACAGTTGAACCCAAAAAATGCGTTTGTGTGCATAGTACGGTTATACTACCAGATTAAGGAGCTCTAAACGTGTAAAGGGATTTTGAAGAACGTTTCACACATTTCACCACAGTATTCAATGAAGAAAAATCATTCTTTAATTAATTTACATAGCATTCACGATAGCATGATGAAAGTAACAATGTGAAGAATCAAATGGTATGAAGGAAAAATTTGTTTTTTACAATACAAGATAACGTAGCACAGTCGTTATTGGTTTGGTTTATAAAGCTATAGCACTACATGATTTGTGGATTTACATGCTATAGCACCGCTACAGAACCATGATTGTTGACAGCTTGCTATTTGCGGCATGATCTCATATTCCTCTTTTTCGTGTGGCAAAATTAAAATTAACGAATGTTTAGCCCGTGCGCGTCCTTCCAAAAAGTTCTACAAGAAACAGCGAGGCTTTCGTCGTTCCTTGTGGTGTTGCTGATTTAGCTTTGTTCTAAACCGTGCTTCCAGTTCCTTTTATCTAAAAACACCACCACTCTGCAGCGATGGAACCGATGACGCTGGGTAGTCCAAGCGGTGGCTCACTTTCCGGTGCGTCCGGAGCCGGCACCGGCTATCTGCCTTCCTTCCTGATGGGTGATCCACCGACCACCCCTCGCCCGACCACGCTCTCGCCTACACGGGGTCGTACGTCTCTGGCCTACACACACGGACTGATGGGTTCTCCTTCTGACGGATTGCGTTCGCCAACGATGCTGCATCAGCAGCATCCGCAACACTATCACCAACAGCAACAGCAGCAGCACCAGCAGCTATCGTCCTCCTTCATGCATACGCCTCAAGCTCACCATCAGTTGCCGCACTCACAGCGGTATCTCCACCAAGCCACACCGGTGCCAAACTTGACCGCACCGTACCGGAACGAATCGTTCGATGCAAACACCAGTGTTACGGGGCCACCGACGCAAGGGCTGTTCGATTCCTGGCGGAAAGAGAAGCAACTGCTCCAGACACCGTCCCGCACTCAACCACCGAACGGTGCGCAGGACAGTACAGCAGCCGGTGGCCAAACCCAGTTCCCTTACACGCACGATACGTCGTTTCAGAACCAAAGCGGGTTTAATGTGTCTCGCGTGATGTCACCGATACCGGCCCCGTCCGATTACAACCGGAACGCGAGCTTATCCGCATCCCCAACGGTATCGCCATTTGGCCATCAACAGCAGCAGATACAAGACGAGGGGAAATGCTCCAACTGGATTACGGTGTTTGGCTTTCCGCAGAATGCGGCTTCGAAAATTCTGTCGCACTTCATCAGCATCGGTACGGTAGTGGACAAGCAGCCGGCCCCGCAGGGTGGCAACTGGGTGCATTTACGCTACACCTCCCGGCTCGAGTGCGACCGTGCGCTCAACTACAACGGACGCATCATCAGCGACGGGTTGATGATCGGTGTGCAGTACTGCCGCGATTCGGCTATCCTCGGCAAGGAGAACGAAGAAAACGAGAATGACGATGGGACCGTCGGGTCACCGGAAAAACCGCTCTGGCGTGTCCGCTCCCTAATGAACATGTCATACAAAACCATGCAGGAAGCGCAAGCCGTCATACCGTCACCGACGGTGCAGAAGCGCAACAATGGGATCGTTAACAAAGCGATGGATCTGTTTTTCGGTTGGTAGAGCTGGATGGGGTGAAGAGGAGTTGAAACGAGTTTGTGTAATTTCCCTTAATAAAATTGTAAAGCTTTCGAAACAAACGAATGATCAACATATTGCGACGACGTGAGCGATATCGAACAGTTGTTGAAACAATTATGAAGCACCAAGTAATGATTTTTTTGTTTTGTTTTCGTTTATGGATCAGGGTTTAGGGAATGTAAACAGAAGTAGTAGTAGTATGACTCAAACAAAATAAAACCATTACACGACGAGGAGCTGTTGTCCTTCAGGTAAGATGATTACGAAAAAGTCTTGTTCATTGGAAAAGAAAACGAACTCAACTGCAGTGCGAGCGAAAACATTCATGGGCTCGAAAACCTATCACCGCCCCTGTAGCTTTTATCGGATTTTATTGACGGTTCTTTTTTAAAGCATTGTATAAATCGAATAGAAATGTAATCTGTGAGTCTTCCAGTTTCACGTCACCCTACACCAACAGCTCGTACAGGTAGCTCGCACATTCGTTCAGTTTCGCAAAATTCGGCAGCTCGCTGCTAATGTTAAACAGTATCTTATCCGTCAGCGCACCGTTCGCCTTCACCGTCTCGGTAACGGCCGCACCGATGCCCGGTCCCGGTAGGCTGATCAGATTGCCCAGCGCCTGGTAGCACCGGTACGTGGCCTCATTGTCCGTCATCCAGCAAAGTAGCTCACCGATCGTACCGGTCAGCACCTTGCAGAAATCGACCGATGACACCTTTTCGAGCTGTGTCATGGTGAGATTAAGGTAGAAGCTGGCCAGTGCAATCTGTAGATTCGCACTGCAACCGGCACCGGTGCGCGGCAGCACCCCAAACCGCTCGACGATGGTCCGTATGTGCTCGACCACGATATTACGACCCGGCTGGTGGGCGAGCATGTTCGTGAAGCACCGTGCGGACATGAGCTGGTTCGCCGGCAGGTGGTTCGTGTGCTGCAGAAACGTACCGATGAAGGAGGCATCCCCAAACAGCTCCTGGCAGGCGCGAGGTTCACGCACGATCAGCCGCGTGATGTCCATGATCGGAAACAGTTTCTCCGTCGGCCAGGTGGTGTAGAGGAATTTCAGTGCGGTCAGGCAGGCGGAGTTCTGTTCGGCCACCGACATGACCTCTCCCGCGTACCGCACGATGTCGTTCAGCGTGTCGTCCGACATTCGTAGGCTCTGGTCTGCGATGTTACCATTCAGTTCTCTGTAAGAAATGGACAATGGAACGAGAATCGAATAAGACGATATGCAAGTGGTGGAGTTTTTCGCTTTTAGCATTCTTCTAGTCTTCAATACATTAATCGCTTCACAATTGTGCTTATTTTATCTTCTTTTAGTGGTAAAATGTGAAAAAACGTTGCCAGAAATGTATATTTCATAATGCTATTGCAACTTATGTGCGGCGCCATCTACTGGTGGGTAACGGAACTATATAATATTTTGCTTTCTATTAACGCCTACTTTTAACTAAACAACGATTATAATATAAATTATGCAACATTTGAAAGAGAACGTAAATAATAGTACAATCTACTTACTTCAACTTTACCAGCACTTTCGCGAGATCAGCGTTCTCGATCAAAATGTAGTGCCGCTGTGGGAAATGAGTATTGGTTTTCTTCACCTCTCCCGCCGAACCGGCAGCCGTCGTGTAGCTCGATCCACCGGTGAACGGATCTAGATTGCCACCGTCCGACGATCCTCCGCCCGTCCCATTCGTTCCCCTTGCAGGCGCCACATTTGGCGTTTGCGTCGTGTAGCTCGATCCACCGGTGAACGGGTCGGTGTTGGCTGCAGTCGGCTGAAATTGACCTCCAGTCGATCCCGGTACGTACCGTGAACCGCCAGTGAACGGATCGTAGTAACTATTGGCCAGTGCACTCGTCGCCGGTGCCGAGTCGGAGTTTTTCACAATAAAGTTAGCGACCTGATCGAGGTACGCCTGCGGCAGGTTGTGCTTGTGGATGAAGCGTTGTGCCACGAACCACGGATCTTCGCCACGATTGTACGGCAGCTTCAGGTTCGGTGCATCGTCCGACAGATTAACCGAGAACACGTAATCGTACTCGCGGCCCTCATACAATTGCTTGCCCGTATCACCGTCACTCGCACCCATCACGTCGCCCACACAGTCCCACTTCCCGCCCGTCCACTGATAGCACAGGATCTTGCCGTTCGGGTGCCGCACGATGCGCGTCTGCCCATCGCGTCCCTCCGATAGCAACGACTCCGGACCGGGCAAATCGTTCACGTTCATGCCGCCGAGCTGTTTGGCTGACTCGGATTGACGTACCTCAACCGCCACCCGAAACGCGGCCAACGTTTCATCCGGTGCGGTACGTTCCGTGTCGCTCGTGAACACGCGCACCATTGCGTCACTCGTCCCGGCTACAATGTCCCCGTTGCGTAATCCAGCCACTGTCCACACCGATTGGGCCGGCATGTGAAGCGCTCCGCCAAGCGCACCGTCTCGCAGATGCCACATCCGGATCGTGCTATCCTCGCCGCCCGTCACGAACACCTCATTGCCCCACGCATCCGACCGGCCGATGCTGTAGATGTAGTTGCTGTGACCGTGAAACTCCTTCACACACTCGTACGTATCGCTCCAGTACCGGACGGTGGCATCGTTTGAGCAGCTTAGAAAGCCACCCTGCGGCAGCGGACACAACCCGCGCACACAGTCTTTGTGACCCTTTAGCACCACCAGCTTCTCGCCCCGCTCGTTCCACACACAGATATTTTTGTCCGCCGAACCAGACACGTACCGACCGTTCGGCAAACAGGCCACAGCCCACACGGCCGCCTCATGGCCAACGAGCGTAATGTTCGCGTTCGAGCTCGGTGCGTTCGTCCAAATTTTGGCCGTCTTATCCCAGCTGCCCGAGATGAGCGTGGACGCATTGTGACCCGCCGCAAGCGCACACACCGTCGACGTGTGACCTTTCAGTACACCGATCGGCTCGGTTTGGTTACCGGGATATAGAAATATGCAAATCGTTGCATCATTGCTGGCTGTGCACACCCAACCGTTCGCTTCCACCACCAACACCGCACCGACGTAGTTGGTGTGGTTTTTCAGCGTAACCGTATCTTCGTACCTTTTACTGAATCGTACCGAAAAGAAGAGCAAAATTATGGCTGCTGTTGCATGGTTGCTCCTTTTTGCTTTGCAATACTTACTCGACAGCGCTCCAAACTTTTGCCGTTTTGTCTCGTGAACCGGACACAAGGAAGCCATTACCTTCAGCAACGGCCCGTACGTCCAGCTTGTGCCCGACCAGCTCACTGGATAGCTGAAAGTCTTCTATTTTGACCATGGTAGCGTAGCTGTACACTGATTTGTGAATTGTCTAGTATTTTAGAACATAAATCGAACGCGCAAGTGTTTATTCGCGAGCAGTGTTTACCTTTTCGTGAACGATAGACAAACTTTTTCGCCTCGTACAAAAATCACCAACTCACTGTTCCCGGAACAGCGTCCACAGCTGTCGGTGCATGTGAAAAAAGAGGATAGCGTGAAGGAGGAGCAAGCGCGAGACAAGGACAACCAAACTCAACTGTCAAACTGTTACGTTTGGGCAGTTTTGGGCCACTATAAGCAATCTATTTTATTAATTAGAGACGGAAGTATTTGCAGAAACATACAGATATTGGTAATGCCAAACCAGATTAATAATCTTCATTGAAAAAACAGTAGCTGCGCTTTGCTTCAAAATAACTTCAAATTCAAATAATTGTCTAAATTTGAGCCTAAAAATTTCGCCTTCTCAATGCGTGACCACACGGTGCGCATGGTACGTTATCAGTAGGGTGTATTATTTTTAATAAAAATTTTAGGTATAAACCACAAGCACCACAGAATTTTTGGTCACAGATAGTTGATAGAAAAAAATTTTGAAAAATATTCTACAACTTTCATGGCTCTCTACTTTTCTCTCATTTTGCAGCATTTCGTTTTGTTCGACATGTTCTATGCAGATTTTAGAGTATCGAACTCTTCGCACAGTGTAGTTCCACGCAGCAACAACCACTGGCAGTTTCACCGCGAGATCAGATGACAACGAGTTTGTTATTGTTGTGTCACAACAATACCACCACCCCTCCGACACCCCTCGGTAGCACTATGTGCTGGTTTTAGTTGTTCACGTTCGGCATTTGTTGCGAGTTTCAAGTGTGCGGAGAAACGGTCTCCTGTTCGCGGATTATCGTTAGATTATCGGTATTCTAAGCATGAGCTACTGAAAATGCATTGTCTACCGACTTCAATGCAGCTTCTCGACATCGCGATCGTGTCCTTCTCGCCAATTTACCGCACGATCGTCCTACGGTGTACCAAGTGAACGTAGCGGAACGCAAGTAGCCAAATAGTCAAACCCATAAAATAAATACGGCTGCTGAAAATGACGAATGCTCGCATCAACTGGGGCGAGCTGTTCCCCAGCCGGAAGAGTATTTTCATATTTATTACCTACATGTCACTGTTTGTCAGCCAGGGTAGGATCATAGTCGTCTCGCGATGAGGGACCACAGAGAAAGACACGCGGGAGTCTTATCCGCTTATCGTCGCACGAGAAAATGTGGTAATAACACAGTGTATTTCTCCGCTCGCTAGGTATACTGGTGACGGCTTCGCAGCGTTCCGATAACACGTACAGCTACAACACAGTTCTAGTGGTACTGCTTACCGAAGTATTGAAGTTGGTGATTTCCGCTGGACTTTATTGCCGAGAGTAAGAATCGATCATACGCACTGGAGCGCTCGGATGTGTGATATCAGAGTTTCGGTATCTTTCAAATTACAGAAATAGCTTTCAGTCGCTTATCGCACGCGTGGTTGAAGGAAGCACCGTTCTGCTACTGTACTTCGTGCCGGCCTTTCTCTACTGCTTGTACAACAATTTAGCGTTTGTTAATCTTTCCACGTTTGATCCCACTACTTATTACCTACTGCTCCAGCTGCGCGTTGTTATTACGGGCATATTATTTCAGGTATAACCATTCTTATTTTTTACACTTAAATTTACGCTTTACTAAAAGTGCGATTTTGTCTCCTGTGTTTTAGATAATCTTCAAAAAATACCTTTCACGAAAGCAATGGTTTTCCCTGTTGCTGCTAACGGTCGGCTGTATGCTGAAGCAGTGGAACTTTTCAATCTTACCCACCACACCCGATCAATCGGACGTTGTCGGCCATCCGACCGTTCCGGCGAATGCGATAGAACCACCGAAACCGGACGATGGGACGTTCCGGGGTAAAAACATCTCCGGGTTCGATCTGAGCTACAGTGCACTGCTTATACTGGTGCAGACCGTGTGCTCCTGCCTAGCCGGCGTGTACAACGAATATCTACTGAAGAAGAAGGGCTCCGATATCAACATATACGTGCAGAACGTATTCATGTATCTGGACTCGATCGTGTGCAATCTACTGATACTGTTGCTACAGGGCGAGCTGGTCAGTGCGTTCACGAGCGAAAATCTGCGCGAAATTGCTCGGTTTGAGGTGCTCGTCATCATGGTGAACAACGCGGCGATCGGTATCATCACCAGCTTCTTCCTGAAGTACATGAACTCGATTCTGAAAACGTTTGCGAGTGCGCTCGAGCTGTTGTTTACCGCGATACTGTGCTACCTGTTGTTCGCCATTCCCGTGTATCTGAACACGGTGCTGGCAATTTTCGTCGTATCGTACTCGATTTATCTGTACTCGCTCAATCCCGTCGTGAATCTGGCCAACACGCCCGGTCCGTCGAAGGCGGCACTGAACCTTCCGCATCGGGGTGACGATCGCAGGACGTTACTGAAGGCGCGATCTAGCCGGGCTAATGTGAGCGATTCGGAGGACGAAGGAAGCGCGTCACAACTACAGGAGGTTTGATAGGACGATCAAACTATTGTGTTGAGCGATTACTTTTTTCCTTTTTTCGGTGCTGTCTACAGCCGTTTACTATTATCACACAGTGACACACACATTAATACATCGTAGGACTGTATAATGCAAGCGCAATGTGTAATCTAAAAGATATAGAATATATTTATTCCATCGTAAAAAGAACATGGCATAGCAGTGTTGTGAATTTCATTGATTGTTTTTCATTGAAGTACTTTCCATATTATTTTTATTTTAAAATTGAATGTGAACTTCATAAGAATCATCCAAAAATATAAACCCCGCGCCTTTACAGCTCTGTCGCGAAAGATCCTTCCAGTTTACTCACCTAATATTTTAAGCAGATTTACAATTAATACACATTTTCCACCGAGTTTTGGAACACAACAGCAATAATGAGTCTATAATTTTATTGATTTCAAATTACACCACCATGTGAACAGAAAATTTTTCGCTGAAGCGTGATCTAATCTTCACCAACATCCTCCTCCTCGTCCATCTCTCCCTCCTCATCGGCCGTCGCCTCCTGATATTGCTGGTACTCGGACACGAGATCGTTCATGTTACTCTCGGCCTCGGTGAACTCCATCTCGTCCATACCTTCGCCGGTGTACCAGTGCAGGAACGCCTTGCGCCGGAACATCGCGGTAAACTGTTCCGCTATACGCTTAAAGATCTCCTGTATCGCCGTCGAGTTGCCAATAAACGTAGACGACATTTTCAGTCCCCGCGGCGGAATATCGCATACGGCCGTTTTCACGTTGTTGGGAATCCACTCGACAAAGTAGCTGCTGTTTTTCGTCTGCACGTTCATCATCTGCTCGTCAACTTCCTTCATCGACATGCGACCACGGAAGATGGCGGCAACGGTTAGGTAGCGCCCGTGACGTGGATCGCAGGCGGCCATCATGTTTTTCGCGTCGAACATCTGCTGCGTCAGTTCCGGCACGGTCAGCGCCCGGTACTGCTGTGCGCCACGCGATGTCAGGGGAGCAAATCCGGTCATGAAGAAATGCAGCCGGGGGAAGGGAACCATATTGACGGCCAGTTTGCGCAGATCGGCATTCAGTTGGCCGGGAAATCGTAGACAGGTCGTAACACCGGACATCGAGGCCGACACAAGGTGATTGAGATCACTGTACGTCGGCGTCGTGAGCTTCAGCGTACGGAAGCAGATATCGTAGAGAGCTTCATTATCGATGCAGTACGTTTCGTCCGTGTTTTCGATCAGCTGATGCACACTTAGCGTCGCATTGTACGGTTCCACAACCGTGTCCGACACTTTCGGCGACGGGACGATGGAAAAAGTGTTCATGATCCGATCCGGGAACTCCTCGCGAATTTTCGATATAAGCAGCGTGCCCATGCCGGAGCCAGTACCACCACCGAGGGAGTGTGTAAGCTGAAAGCCCTGAAGGCAGTCACAGCCTTCTGCCTCCTTACGCACGATGTCCAACACGCTATCGACCAGCTCAGCGCCCTCCGTGTAGTGTCCTTTGGCCCAATTGTTGCCCGCACCGGATTGTCCGAACGCAAAGTTATCCGGCCGGAAAAGCTGACCAAACGGACCAGAACGAACCGAGTCCATCGTACCCGGTTCCAGATCAACTAATATGGCACGAGGCACGTACTTGCCGGCGGATGCTTCGTTGTAGTATACGTTAATTCGCTCTAGCTGCAAATCACCGCATTCGCCCTGGAAGGCGCCGGACGCGTCGATGCCATGTTCGTTGGAGATGACCTCCCAGAATTTGGCACCGATTTGGTTACCGCACTGGCCCGTTTGCAGGTGTACTATCTCACGCATACTGCCTGCTATGAAAGCATAATTACCGGAAGTAAATTTCACGCCATATTTGTAGCCGAAAGGGTGTCTAAAATACTTACAATTAACTATGAACGTTTCAAGATTCAAAAATGAGCACGGACAGGTCTTGCAATGGACAATTGTCTTCTCAGCTGCTGGAGTAGAGTGTGTCTTACCGTCCGGATGGTTCTCTCAGAAATAATCAGCTTCGATTGCGAACAGCGAATGGTGCACGGTTATATGTCTACTATGATCATGCTCAATTTCAGTATTGTAAGCATTTGCAGTTCTGTGTATCACGGCTACACAACGAAATCAATACGTACAAATAATTTTTTTAATTTTACTTAAATTGTTAGTTTTTTTACTAAATATCTAATAAAAAACGGCTTTAACACAAACAAAGAGAAGTATGCTGAAATTATTAGAATAATAGAACAATCTTTACTTAAAATTTGTTTTTCAATTACAGAACAACATACATTAATTACTAGATTGTCCAACTTGGGTGCATTCCGTTGATAGTTAGTTTAATA
Source organism: Anopheles farauti No. 4 (assembly GCA_000956215.1). Classification (NCBI taxonomy): domain Eukaryota; kingdom Metazoa; phylum Arthropoda; class Insecta; order Diptera; family Culicidae; genus Anopheles; species Anopheles farauti No. 4. The sequence continues at coordinate 15,579 of JXWZ01011820.1, forward strand.
GTTGTTTCTCCTAGATTAGATCTAGTTAATTCTACTAGATGTTTTTCAATTACATTTCATGTTATAATTCATAGATATTTTTTCCCCGACCCCTTATTGGATAGAGATAAATTTGTTACGTTTTCCTTTTCTTAATGAAATTATCTCTTAAGTAGTTTTAGAAAATCTTTCAATTGGGGTTGTACATCGTAAGCCGAATGGTCCTTGGTAATCGTCTCAAAGTTCGGATTACGGATAATAATTAATTTTCTGAAACGACCATAAAATATGTTTTAATTAGGGACCCTAAATAAACTTACATCCGTTTTACTTACAAATCATTTCGGCTCTCTGAAGATATTCGCTTGACCCACGGTTTCATAATCCGAAACAGTTTATCAAGATTCAATGCTAGCGTACCACTGCTGAAGCATCCGAGTTCTCCCAACACTCCATCCAGTATGTGTCGAACGATGTGGAAAGAATAATTGTCCTCATCCACGTTTGGCAAGCGATGCGTGCGAAACTTGTGCATATTAGCCCAAAACGTCTGTATTCATAAAAGAATACCAATTTAATAATCTACCTTTCTCTTAAGTAATGACTGTTAAAACAGCTACCTTCATTTTGGTTTGGAATGCATGTGGTTTACAAACAAACATAACCATAACTTGCGCAGAAATCTTGTAGAAGTCATTCGAATCGTTAGCGTACAAAGTATACAGCAACTGTTCGAGTTCCTGGGTAAACGCCGAATTTGTCCCGAAGTGTTTAAGAATGTGACTCAAGTCGGTTTTCCGTGGCAACGCATGATGTAATCGATAAACATCACCGTAGGCCGTGAGCATTAACTTTCTACCCAGTAGATAGTTTTGTCCTTCGTCTGTAAATGAGAATAATAGCAAACCACAATAGTTAATATTACAATTTCAATACGTCGAATCTTGAGCTGGGCGAAGATGCAAATCTTGGCGAAGAGAAGGGGGTATGGTAGGCTTATACATAGACGGACAGATGGCTTTTCCTCCAAAACAACTGCAATATGAGTATGTCTGAACACAACTATGAGGAAGTAGAGATATTTAACTATAATAGATTCTCTAGAATTGAACTTACTATAGCCTCTATGGATTGTAATCAACCGATAATTACCGTTCAGTTAGAATGTATTGATACATAACGACGTATAACTCACCAGACAGAGCTTGTTCAACAAACACTTGACGTTCTACATATATGGCCAACTTTTGCAGAATTGCCGGTTCGACTTTAAAAATCATATCTTTTAGCGGCGTTTGCAACCGCTGTTTGGAGTCACATTCCTGCGTCAGTACAAGCATATTGCACAAGGCATTTGCAATATGTCTACTGACAGCAAATTCACTATCGTTATAATTCAATTGCTCTACCAGCACGGACATGAACGCTTGTACTCGTTTCCCGTACTGGTTGAACTTTGCGCCTGGACGGTTTTTGGATGGATGCTCGAGGCAGCACCTAACTACGGCATACAGCGTGTTTTTGTACAGCCTGTAGAAGATAGCGTTCGATTCGTCCGATAGTCTCATGTTGCCCAGAAGACGCAGATCGTTCGCCAAGTATTCCGCGAGCGTAAATACTTCCTCCGTGGCATTATTAATCTCTGTCAGTACGCATAAGCGTAGTATGGCAACGGCGTACAGCTTCATCTGCTTGCTGTCGATACCCTAGTGTGCGAGATGAAATATGAAGGATTAACAAACTATTTTGCTTACGTTCATATAACTGTATCACGTACCATATTATATCGTGTCAAGCGGCTACGTGTGTGAAAGAAAAATGTGTAGTACTTATCCGTTAACTCTTTCCAAACATCTTCCGAGATGTAACAAACCGAGTCAAAGTTGTGGATGGACGTTAGGGTGTGGAAGAGTGCGGTATAGTCAATCGTTTCGTCCATAGCCACCTTCGCTAGCGTGTTGAACAATACTAACGTATAGTACGACTCACAATCGACATCAGCGACACGGTATAGCTCATTGTTATCTGGATTTAAACACTTCAGTAACAAACTATACAGAGCCGAGCACTGACAAACCGCTTGCAGACACGCTGGATATCCTTTCACGAAACTCTGTATCCTTCGCTGGATGCCACTCCAGCTGACCGATTCGGATGAGTGCGCGGACGGTGTTATCCTCGTTCTGATGTCCTCCATCAGCAGTTGATGACAGTAATTGATCAAGTGTGCCGTGCAGTTTGCCAAGAACGCTGCATTCAGTCGATCGACGGGATCAATTAACATTGTAAACAAATCATCAAACCGTCGGAAGAATCCTTTCTTCCACAGCTTTCGAGTCACCGTGTCCAGCGAAGCGAGCGGATACTCATACCGCTCAAATACATCCAGTATGGCGACCAGCGCATGTTTCTCCAGCTCAGCTGGCACATGAAGGGCGGTGAAGTAAATACCGTGCAGATCAATCGCGGTATTTATTACCGTCTCATCATTGCCAAACATTTTCAAAATGATGTTTTCCATGCTATTCTCACTCAAAAGCACAGTGCCGACGATACTGCGAAAGTAAGAAGTGAATCGATTGATTAGTAAGCATGTGTGGATGAAATTTATACGAGGGACTTACGTTTGTGCTTGAAGGAAGAGTTGAAGGATAACCGTTTCGAAGGATTTGTACGCGTTCGATATCTGTACAAGCTGCATTTCAAGTCTCATAACGAACAGCCCACAGGCTTGGCTCGTTTCGGCGTTACAGTTTTTAATCATCCATTGCAGACATTTCAGTACCACCTGGATCGATGGTCTATTCTTCGACATCAAACCAATAGCTAGGAGATCAAGTTGTTTGTACTCGTCTACCATTAGCTGCGGATACGACTCAAACATCTCGCAAATACGCTTCATCAGCAGAGCGGATAGTCGGGCGTACTTCAATCCTTCCACTACATCAGTCAACAGCGCCAAAGATACTTGATCGAAGTAGTTCAGTTTTCGCTTGAGGGAGCTTTTACGATGCGTATCTCTCAGCACGGACGCACGTTCTAGATCCTTTAGAACGTTACGCCGTGCAGCGCTCAGTTGCTGAACTATAATAGTACCGACGAACGAACCAACCATGGCACATTCGTCAGAACTGCTTCGACAAAACATTAACACCAGCATTACGGACTTGTTGAACCAATCGTTATCGCTCAGCAGGTCTTTCCAATGGTGAACGATGATTTTATTCCAGAATTCAGTAAAGTTTGCAATGAAAGCACTACTCGCGAGAAAGTCACGTTCAACGAATGGCTATGGACATGGAAAGAGATTTATTGCGCAAATTTCCTTCAGAATATTGTGAGCGTACTTACTGCCTTCATTATTTTGTCCTCGTACAGTGTGGAAACATTTTCGGTCAATAACGTTATATCCTGCGGTGTGAAGGTGTATCCATAGCCGGTCATATCCAGGCAGAGCTGTATGATGGAGATTGCTCGGAACTCCTGATCCACATGATGCTTCTGCCAAGAATAGTAGACGTTCTGCGGAAGTAGGCAATGAATGTTTATCTTTTATCTGATTGCCGTTATAACTGTTACAATCTTAATACCTTGCCATTTCTGAATCCACAAGAAAGTTGATCGTAGAGATTATCAGACATTTTCACAATGTTTCCCTACAAGCCAGTAGGTTTGCACGGACGCCACACAATAGTAACAGCACCTTAATACTAAGAAGAATGTAAAAGGAGGTGGTAGCATGTAGAGCTTTTTGAAATTCAAGAAGAGGGTAAAGAAGAGACATCTATTGACAGTTCAGGGTCTTTGGGAAAACATGTAAGCAAAGATATACTTGTATTCAACTGGTATTTTGCATAAACGCAAGCGTCCCTTAACTATAAAAACTGCAAGAAGAAGAATTTATTATATAGGCGTTAACAATCGACCTGATTGGTTTCATAGACCTTGCTTAAACCCCAAAATTTTGTAACGGTCAGTTTTGTTCCAATCGCGACCCAACAACTGACGTTTCACCATGTTTCTTTTCACAAGGCAACTGACAACCGCCAGTGCATGTTTGTTGTTGCATTTTTACTCGCAGTTCATAACAAAGGCTTGACCGGTTTTATTGGGTAAGAAAATGACACATTTTAACCGTTTTAATTTTGTTCAATTATTTTTTAGATCGCTCTTTTGCTGTTTTCTAGGAGCTTCTGTTTAAAAATGCCTGACGAAATGTTAACCTGCCCATACAATAAGGCACACATCATTGTGCGCCACCGCATGCCGTACCATCTGGTGAAATGCAAGAAGAACCACGATCAACAGTTGCAAACGATGCAAATCTGCCCGTTTAATGCGATGCATGTTATGCCGAAGGGCGAGCTAAGGAAACACATCGAAATTTGCCCTGATTATTATTTGCAACTTTAGCACTACTGCTGATAGCGATCACCAACCAGTAGATCATAAGCGCTGACGACGATTGGTAAATGTGTTTTTTATGCTGAAAAGTGTAATATAAAGGTTTATATTGATATGGATTTTTCTAGGAATAAAAACGATATAGAATAACGATAGGAATAAGATTTATTTTTATAAAAACGCTATAAAACATAATCAGTGAGTTTATTCGTTTACTTTATGTTGGCTCATTTTCTTTGCTGTCATTGGGATCAAAAACCACTTCTTGGGAAACGTCAAAACAAAGCAGACCTTCGCTTGCCTCTCGGTTGTTTTATTGTCTTTCTTTTCGTTCCGTGCTGCTTCTTTCGATGTGCGTTGTGCGTGCTTCTTAGGAACGATCATCAACATGGGTGGTCCCCGACAAAGCGTGCGTGTGTGAGTTGATGTTGTACATAAAAACGGTATGCCAAAAGCAACGCCGACGCGATTTTCACGCCTAAAGTAAGCATCTTCCCATCTTTCCGCAAACCCATCGAAAGTACAGGATTTATTATCTCGGAAGTGGTTCATGTGGGCTCTGATCATACAGAAGGAACAAGGCAGGACACAGAACAACGGCACAAACGTTTGAAAGGTTTCACAAATCACCATGGACCATTTCCTACCTATTGTGCTGCAGAAGTTCTGATCAGGGGTAAAACGCAAATTATTTCTACCCTGCATCGCAGTAATCCAAGCTCTTTGCGTCTGCCATCCGATCTAATTTGCTCAGTGCGTTCAGTATCGATCGGAAGAGTAGTGAAACATTCGTAATACCTACCCTAAACAAACTCTCCACAGCTATAATCAATCAATTAGTATTCAAAACATACGATGCAAGCTTCATAAACCGCATCCGACAGCGTAAAAGCAGCCGATGCTAAATGTGTAGCTTTTATGTGAAATCGACTCCCGCAGAGTCAACAGTCTCGTAACGCAGGTACGCTTTAGTGTACGTGAAGATTGCTGCGCTCTGCTGTGCGGTAAGTTTTGTTTGGTTGGCCAGTTTCCAGCTTGTCATAACGATCACTTTCTTCTACCACCTTTCCGTAGATCTTCCGAGCTTTATGATGACCATAAGTAATGTGTTCATATGTCTGCTAGCGTTCGTCGCTAACACGGCACAATGTAAGGAGTTCCATCCGACGACGAATCTTATCACGGCTGAATCATCGTCCCGGCCGATGCTGGAATCAATCAACGGCACGCGCAACTATCGCATGCACGGCAAGAAGGGCAAGGATGAAAAAACGTGGTTCGATGGTCGCGAGATGCGCTACATCTACTGCGTACGGCCGGCCAAATGCGAAACGATCCGGTTCAAGTCCTGCCTCGGCTCGACGCTGCCCTACTCGGCAATCAGCCTCGATCTCACCGATTCGTACAGTCAGGAGGAAACACACACGAAGCTATTCCAGTACAAGGCGCTGATCAGCGTGCCGAAGTGTTGGGCGGTAATACAACCGTTCCTGTGCGCGGTCTTTATGCCCAAGTGCGAAAAGATCAATGACCACGAAATGGTGTATCTGCCGTCGCTGGAGATGTGCAAGATCACGCTCGAACCGTGCCGCATACTGTACAACACCAGCTTCTTTCCAGAGTTTCTCAAGTGCAACGAAACGCTTTACCCGTCCAAATGCAACAACGATGTGCGGGAGGAGATGAAGTTCAATGCTACCGGACAGTGTCAGAAGCCGCTAGTGGCTGCCGATCTACCGACGAATTATTATAAAGGTAAGTCGAGTCGAGTTGGATGAGTTCACTCTCCATAAGAGGAAGAGCCTACGATCAATTTTACACCAGATTAGCTAGTTTTTCGCTCAAATCTGATTCCAGCTGGCGTAGTTTAACCAGACTGAGCAAATATTTTGTTTATAATTTATTTTAGTATCAAATTGAATTGGTTTATCACTAGCTTTAGTGTAAGAATGATCGATTTATTGAAGTATTATTATCACCCATCTTTTAGAAATCGATGGCTGTGGCGTGCAGTGTAAGGATCCACTGTACACGGATCACGAGCATCGGCAGATACACAAGCTCGTGGCGTGGGGTGCTAGCGTCTGTCTCGCGTTCAATCTGTTCACGCTTGCCACATTCGCGATTGACTGGCAGAACGCAAACAAGTACCCAGCGATGGTGATCTTTTACATCAACTTCTGTTTCGCCGTGTCCTGTCTTGGGTGGGTGCTCTTTTTCTAATGCTCTCACAGCAACTTGAAATACCTGCTCCATCTTCAGCTCCTCGTTTTCATGTGCTTTTTTATTTTTTTTTAGATGGCTAGCACAATTTACACCCGGCGGCCGAGAAGATATCGTATGCCGGAAGGATGGCACCCTGCGTACGTCCGAACCGAGTGCTGGGGAAAATTTGTCTTGTATCGTGGTGTTCGTGCTGGTGTATTACTTCTTGATCGCGGCCATGGTGTGGTTTGTCATCTTCACGTACGTGTGGCACATGAGCTTCAAGGCAATCGGAAAGATACAGGACCGGATCGACAAGAAGGGTTCGTACTTTCATCTGATCGCCTGGTCGTTGCCGCTGGTGCTCACGATCACGATCATGGCGCTGAGTGAGATCGACGGGAACAGCACGGTTGGCATCTGTTTCGTCGGGTACCAAAACCACCCGATCAGGGGTGGGTTTCTGTTGGCTCCGGTACTCTGTGTGCTGCTCGTTGGTGGTTATTTTCTCGGCCGCGGTCTGCTGACGCTAATCCGATTGCGTATGACTAGCCGGGAGATCATTTCGGCGCGTGCAAGCAAGAAAATCCATCAGACGATCGTGCGCATGGGCATCTGTACGACGTTTACGTTCGTGTTTATCGTGGCGACGGTGTTTTGCCACGTGCACGAGTTCCGGCACAGTGCAGCGTGGGCGAGAGCGTTGCGGAATTTTATCGTCTGCCAGATTACCTCCGTCTACAACGATGACGTGACGAACGGGTGCCGGTACGAGCAGCGGCCCAGTGTGGCTATACTGCAGGTGCATCTGATCTGCCTGTTTGCGTCCGGCATCGTGATGTCGTCGTGGGTGTGGACGAACTCGACGCTTGAATCGTGGGGCCGGTATTTTCGGAGGCGCTTCGGCACGGACGTCGACGAGCCGGTGAAGCTGCAGAAGCATAAGGTGATTGCGCAGGCGTTCGCCAAAAGGAAGGAATTCCAGAACCAGGGCCGCCTGTCGATCTCCTTTCACAACTCGCACACCGATCCGGTGGGGCTGAAGTTCGATATAAACTCCGCGATCGGTAGCCACGATTTCAGTTCGACCTGGGCGAACAATCTGCCGCGGTTCGTGAACAGGCGGTGTGCACTGACCGGGGCCGCCACCAGTTCGAGCCACGATCCGCGCAAGAATTCGGTCGATTCGGAGATTAGCTTCAGCGTACGGCACGTGTCGGTGGAGTCGCGCCGTAATTCGATCGATTCGCAGGTGTCGGTGAAGATTGCCGAGGTGAAGACGAAGGTTGCTAGTAGGAGTGGTGGTGGAGCGGGTGGTGGTGGGGGAAAGCATAGCCACAAATCACGCCAAAGTCGCCGCCGGCACGATTTCGCTAGCACTCACACGGGACGCCGGTATGGGCGGAAGGAGAGCAGCACGTCGGTTGAGTCACAGATTGTGACCGCCGCGATTCAGAAGTCTGCCAAGGGACGCCACTCGACGACGGCGACGGATTCGTTCGGGGCGGGCAACATGCAGCGCCGTACCGGAATCGGTGCACTGGACGCTTGCCAGATCAATGACTTGCTCGCGAATGGCAAGTTGCTGCTACCGTTCCTGCAGGGCCAAGGGTTGACCACCACGTCCGAGGATGACAACGCATCGGTGGGTTCGTTTAAGCTGCACGATTCAAAGTTCGACATCATTATGAAGCAACTCGAGTCGGGACGAGGCGGTGAAGTAACGGGTGCGGCCGGTACGACCGCAGTGACCAGTGGCTGCCAGATTGAAGAGTATCGCAGCAGCGAGGACGACGATGACGACGACGATGACGAAGTGGTCGAAGCGGAAGCATTGCTTAATGGACGAAACGGAACACCGCTGAGGCCGATCACGTCCGGGCGGGAGGAAACGATCGGCTCCAAGGAAAGCACGGTTGGTCGCACCACCAAACAAAACGTCAGTAAAGCCTGCATGACGAAGGGAGGAAGCAGCAGTTTCCGCAGTCGAAAGACGGGCGTCAACGGCGGCTCCCGGCAAGGTACGATGACGAGAAAAGGGCCTCACCACAACCATCACCATCGGAGGAAAAAGGAAAAGTCAAGGAGCGAAGTACGCGAAACACGTGAAAAAGGACTGGAGCTGGTGGAGCGTAGTTCACCGCCTGCGAACGCCATTGCCGGTGCCGGTGTTGACACGCTGTACGATTTCGGTGACTCATCGTCCTTTACGTCCTACTGCTCCGAACTATCACCACTGCACGTAAACAGCTCTTACTCGGGGGTGTCGGTTGCGAAGACAAACTCGCGCAATTCAAAACGTAGCTGCGACGTGGGGATACAGACGAATGCGCACGAAATCGCGACCCAAACGCAGATGTCGTCCTTTGAGTTCAACGAGAAAACGTTGAAGAACGAGGAAAATGCGGACATCTACACCGAGAACAACCATCATCAACATCATCAGCAAATGCTGGTGCCGACGATGCTGTCGGCTCCACCATCGAAGCTGATGCACACCAACGCCGCAACCTCGACGGTCGGTGGACGCAAGCAGCGAGATGCGAACGAATCGGCGGGTTTGAGCGATGCGGAAAAGCTTAAAATGCTGCTGCTCCCATCGAAGTAAGCGGAGAAGATGAGTATAGTACATGGGCAGCTTATTGGATTGGTTCAGAAATGAATGCAATGACTCAATTATTTCCCTTATTTCGATCGATCGTTTTGAGTATCGACCACCGTGAAACACCGTGTTCGAGGGTAATTAAACTTGCTCCAGATGCTTCCATGCATCCTTCCAACGTTAACCCAATAATTTGCTCTACTATGACTTGATATTATTATCAGCTAGCCATATTATTGTGCTGTACCTTGAAAGGAATTCATTTACTGAATCTCATCGCATCGCAGTCTGTTAGATTTTAAACATAGTGTACTCATTCTAGGACGACTCTTCCCGGAGAGCATCCCGATTCTTTCGCAAGCTTTTATAATTCCTCCTCAAAGGTGTACAACACACCAAGTAAGGGCACGCATGCACAAGCACAAACGTTTCGTTGGTTTAAGGTCAGCAATTTACGGTTGGAAAGCTGTTAGAGAATGCTAGGCTGGATATAAGTTTGCACCCGTAAACGGTGCATGGATTTATACTACATTTTTGCAAACAAACTAGATAGCATAGGAATTGAGTCAGTTTCGCGTTTTTATTGTACGAAACAAAACTGAGATAGTGTTAGGAGTGCCTTTCTTAATGTCGTAAGAGTGTCGTTGATTCCGTTTTACGAATGAATGAACGCATAGATCCAAGTAGACGTTGCATTTAATGTTGCTGCATTTGTGCATTTTTTGTACCATGTAGAATCTTTTTACACGCAATAGAATCTGTAGTTGTAGTTTTGGTCAAATGGTCAAAGCGGATGGGAATATTTTGTTGTTCGTCTGTTTGTAGGTTTTC
>JXWZ01011823.1:0-16461 GCA_000956215.1 Anopheles farauti No. 4
TTTTAAAAATGATGACGTATGACTCGTTGTTGTGTGTCAAATTAAGGTTTAAGAGTTGCCAAATGCATGTTTGATGTTAACTTACTGGTTATTTCATCTAAAACGAATGGTTTTGAATTCGATGTGCGAATGTGATTATACCATTGACCAGCTTCTAGTACCCTCGGTTGTGATCTCCTCACACAAACGGTGTTTTTTATCCAGGTGTAAAACTATTTATCACACTCACGGAGGGCAGCGTTCGAAAACCAATATAGCAATAAAACCCAGACGGTCAGCTGCAGTGGCGTCTTGGTTGCGTTTTCACCAACGCACGTTCCAGCGCGTGCCAAAACGAGATTATGCAAATTTTGACCCCGTTGGCGATGCAATAAATCGGAAAATACGCACGAATACCATTCATATTCATTTGTGGCGCAGGACCAATCGACCAGTTTCGGAATCTGGTTGCTGATTCCATTCCTGTGAGGTTACGGGTCGCTGGTCCTCCGTCGGATGTGACGAATTGCAAAGTAAACTGCTGCAGACAGGTGGAATCACGTGGGAGTAAGTGGAGACGTGAAGTACGTTCACGAAGTCGGGGTCGATGGTTGATGTAATTGGTGTTTGTCACGATATTCATCACAAAAAAAAAGCGTACATGCGTATCCGTTGCAATGTTTGAGTTTTTAGAAACCCCCGGCACTATTTCAATCTGCGTCATAAATCGTTGCATCATTCTACTCAAAGGCAGAAGGTGACGCTCGATCGGATGCTGTTTGCTAACAGATGAGTGATAAAACAAATCTAAGCTAAAATTCCTAAAGCATCAAGCGTTGGTAAATCCGGTAGGAAAAGATAAAAACACGATTTTAATGGTGAAAATAGCGATGTTTCTTTCACCCCGCATCGCCGAAACCGTAGATAATTGGATGGCTCATAATTCTACGCTCGTCACACTTTGTGATTGATGGGGCGGACGATCGAAGGCGTTTTGACGCATTCTGACACACTCAACACTCCATCTCGGCCAAGAATGTGCCGAACTGACGAAACAAATAAAAAAAAAAATAATAAAAACACTCCAAAACCAAACCTGCCGGTAGCTTCAAACGATCGAAAAGCCGCCGCCGCCGCTTAATTGTGTTTTCACGTAATTGGCTTATCGTCAACTTTCATCGGTCACGGTGTCTCGGTGTGTGGGTCCCAACAAGGAGGCGGCATCGATACACACGGACCAAGATCCTACACCGCTGTGAGTAATAATAATGGCAATAAATGAATCATCGGATATCAGATGTTTTTGATGCACCGCACAGCGCTTGTAGTGTCTGGCACCTTCATGCAGTTAAGGTCAACGGAAACCGAGCCCGTCCGCAGATATATGACGGGGAGCTTAACCTCGCAAAATGTATTCACAAAATTGATTACCTGGCGAACGGCAGCCATTTGCTTTCGTTCCTAGTTATCTGTTTTATATATTTTGCAAAGTTATGCCCTTAAACTGCACGCTGCAGGTCTCGAGCTAGAAAAGGAATTAATTTAGCAATTACTGTCGCGTGATCAAGAACGTGTCGCCAGTCTCTTCAACCGGACGGTGGCGAATTAAATGATAATAACATACGGCTGCGTTTATAGCAATAGTTACCGGGAGTACGCGTGCCCGACTCGACATGTATCCCGGGGGGATTCTTTTACAAGCCTGAACTGCTCGTAGTGAACGTGAAGTGGATAACGTGACGGAACGAAACGGCACCCTAAGGTGAGCAACATTCGCTCAATTTTATGTCGATTCCATGTCATATCAGGTTTTTTTGTGGGAAAGGGTTATTGTAATGGACCAATCAGTCAGATGCTATCATTTTCCGGATTATGACGTGTTATGCCACACCTGAAGGCTAACGAACAGGCCCATACAGAGTGCTTGATGGCCATAAACGATATAGTAACAACAAAAATGCAATGTTTTCGGGAAGTTAAAGTGATAAAAATTAGGCAAGATATAAAAATTGAATCGTTTGCAAGGCATTCTCAACGGATACGATCATCTGAAAAACGATGTAGATGAAATGAAAAGAGTATCCATCCATCCATCCATCTTCAGCATCCAATCCCTCCGAAAATTTAACACTGGACACCAAACTCCGGTGGTCGCTGAAACACGTGCCCCGCTCCAAAGGTAACCAACGCCCCGGTAATTATTGGCGTGACGAATCGGCGGATCTCTTTTGATGATCGAGGCGGTTGATCTTTTCCTCTGCCCACACTTGTGTAGGACGATACTGCGATGCTGATGGTGGTAGTGGTGAGTCCGAATCGTAAAGTTTTATTGTTGCTCAAGCGCCAGCTGAAGCAAAACAAAACCTACTCCACGATGACTTTTCGGGGGTGCAACCTGTCGGCGGTCGGTGGAAGATTTGAGAGTTGCATAGAACAGAACCGCCGCTCTGGTGGTCGTTCAGAGTCGATCTGCAGGGAGGGCGCATCAAATGGGATGTGGGCGTGCAAAAAAGGGGCATTAAATGGAAAGAAAGAAAATGGTCCGAAAAAACGTAACGGTGATGAGATGCAAGCCAAGAAATTCCGGTACCATGATTGATTTCTTAATTACGACCACATAGGTGGAATGTTTTCTGCGCGTTTGCTTTCCAACATACCTTCGCATACGTTTCAGCTACGGAGGTGGCAAACTGTGATGGATGAAGCTTGGAATGGATATTTTAAATTATCCGAGTAAACTTTCGCATCAAAGTAGTCGGGCAGTTTGGGAATCGGCAAATTTATTGTGAAATTCCCGCACTCTACTCTAAACCACTCGAAACCACTCGAAACCACAACCAATGTTGGTTGAATTTTGAATTGAATTTGCATGTCGTTGGATGAGGGTGTACGTTTCGCTAACCATTCGTTTTGTTCATTCATCGAATACATCGCTTGGTCGGTTTAACCTACCATGGTTGAAAGATTTTTCGAAGAGATTTCGTCCCCTAGTTCGTGGCTAGTATACTGTAGCTTAATTAGCTCGCCGTAGGAAATCGTGATTTATGTCCTGTTTGGCTGCGGGATTGATTTAGGGTTAATCTATGCGAAGCAACCATCAAGATAAGCACATGACAAACGGGGTGTAAGGTTGAAGAATTAGTTTACTTTGGGCCGATAACGAGTGTTAGATTTAACGGGTAGATAGTCATATGCACGTGGCTGGTGATATCTTCGTTTGTTTCCCATAGGAAGAAAAGTGCTATTGTTTTTAAATTATTAAGTTATTTTGAAAACATCATTGTAAGTTTGACACCATAAGCGATAACCATGAAGCTTATGCATGCTTCAAAAAACCTTTGCGAAAAAAACCTCTAACCTGTCTTGTGTCTGAAATGAAAGGGACAAAAACACATTCAATGTCTGAATCAAATTTCGTCACGTCCTTAAGAGCATACGCAACGACGCGCGTCTCTAATATGTGCGTCAACAGTCTAATCAACGTATTATTCCTTACACACAAAAAAAACACGATCGACGGAAGCAATCTAACACGGTGGGCTTCCTAGCTTATTTACGCAACAACAAAATGATTCCCGGAACAGCATCCGAGTGAGACGTTTGTCGGGCCGTTTGGTTTCCTACTGCCACTAGCAGAAGACCTTAACGCCTCCTGTAGCGGTGTCGGCAAACTTCAAAGGTGATCCTGATTCCTGCTACCACCAAACATATGGTGCTCGCGAGGTTGCCGCACGAACGCCCTCGCGATACGATAGCAATAATTATGCCATTTAGCGTTAACATTAGCAGCAGTTTTTCGTTCCTCTTCTGGAAGAGACCAGGAACAAAACCGACGTACCGGCCGTAAAGGGATACGCATACGGAAGGTTCAAAGAAGTTTGGCTCTCCTTGTGTGGCGCTTGTATGTGCGTCACCAGGAATCGTCAGGAAGTCGCCACGGTGTCCCTTTTCCCGAAATTCGAGAAAAGTCCTACACCGGTTTCGCTACCTGCTCGGCTGGGTCTGAGTCCGTTTTTTTTTATTGTTTGGTCGGACGTGCTGGACAATGATCGGTCTTTCGAGCGGGAGAATGCGCAAGTTTTGAAATTTACGAAAAAACCCTCGCAAGACCCGTGCTAGCCTGGACTACCTGTTGCGCAGTGATTGTTTTATTATTGTAATTTAGTCTTCAAACGTATGGCGCACAAAGGGTGTCCTTTCACCCATGTAATGCTTATGCTGAACTTTCCAGGAGTTTCCAAGATCAACCTTGAGGAACGTTCGTGTCGGCATTTCTAAAACTCAGCAGTCAGTTTCGGGGCGTTTTTCTTCGGACATGTCCATGCGGCACATTAATAACATCAGTGACCACCGTGACTGCACGGAACGTGCGTACTGTCTTCGGAAGTCCTACAGCGCCACCCGGATCAAATGGCACAGAACTTTGGTCCTAAGGTCCCTACCGACTCGTGCGCATACAGCACGGAACCAATTGCCACTTGCGACGACATTGCGCCACACCAACGGGCGGTCCAGCTTCCAGCAGCATGTGCTGCACGTCCGATTTCATGGTGGCCAGTGGACAGCGTTGGCCTTCCCGGTACTGATGATACCACCAGTGGACCGACTGCTGGCCACGTGGTTCTGATTGCTGTCTCATTTGCATAAGTATCCGGGAACGGGTGGGCCACACATGGCACACAGCAAACAAGAGGCACGATTGTCTCGGCATCGAGAACCGGGAACCTGGCGTGACGTGGGTAACGTGAAGTTTTGCAATCGACCAACAGCGACGCTCACCGTGGGCTGATGAATATTTATTTACTAAATAAATCCCGTGCTGTCTCAAGGACTCCTCCCGAAGGAAAGAGGATAGTAACGCTTTTTGCTGCAACAATCCACCGCTGGCTTATCAGCGATACGATCTGCAACAAATTGGCATCGTCAGTCCTTCCCCGAGGGCGTCCACGTCCACTTGGAACGACACAAACGGACAGGAAGCGATGTGATGAGTGCATCAGTGTTCGACCCACCAGCGCTTGCTTAGTTATGCACTTCCGATGGGCTTGACAGCAATCGATCGCTCGGGACACTCGTGAAACCTCCAGCAGCACCAGCAGCAACTTGAAATGTGAGGCCACCCCGAACAAGCTTCAACCCCACGAGCAACGAACGGGACGCTATAGCGAGTAAAAAAAACATCTACTCAACGAGTAAAAAAAAAGTCAACGCTCAAAACCCGCGTCGCGATTTGCGAATTATCGGCGCGCCTCCTGCGATGCTGCGGACGAACGGGCCGAATGGCCACCGTACCACCAACGTTGCGAAAGCAGCCACGGTTGCCACGTTTTTCTACCGTACCCGCAGTGTCGCGCTTGTTAGATTTCGCTCTTAATCACCGATAAAGAACTTAACGACGGCGATTTACAACTCGCGATGCGGGTGGCTGAATTTTGGTGCAAGGCAAGGTCGCGTGCAGCAGCTCGCCGGAAGGAGTGTCAGGTAACGCTCAAGTCTTAATGTCTGGACGCGTCGATATCCATTTCAATATGCTACCCCTCGCTGCGGGTGTTGATGCATGATCGCGTAGATCACACACCACTCCTCGAAGGTGTCCATCATGTTGGCGAAGGTTTCTCCTGCGAATTCACCCCCGGGTAAACGGGTAACTAATCGATGAAAAATTAACATTGATGTCGATTGGAGCGGACACCGACGTGATCTTGAGGAGTGTTTCAGATACCCGAAAACAGTGATTGACTAGACGCGAATGGTACAATTCATGCGTTCCAAATTTGTGTTTAGGCCGTTCACTATCATAATCTACACATTTTATGATCGGATCGTTGGATCCATATGAGAAAAATATTTCGTTTCGCCATATTGGCACCAAATGGTTAAGGGCGGTTTTTGCTTTGTTTTATTTATTCTCATGAACTATTAACTATACGCTTAATAGCACAATAATATAAAAATCAGATTTATAAAACAAATATGAGTACGAATTACATGTTTTCTTGAAACAAAATATTCTTTCAATTATAATAGTTTCGTTTATGATAGTTTAATTGATTCTGATAGTTACACTAGGATTAGAAGTGAGTAAAGAGAACAATATTTTCTGTTTCAACTATTCAAATTTAGTGCAATGTCGTTGTTTAATGGTATTGCGTTATTTTCAGCCCGCATAAAATGTCATTCCATCAATCTTAGCACAATCCAGCAGTCCACTTGACGAAAGGAACGCGATCAACTTCATCCGTCACCCAATACATCACTCTCGTCAGTGGTAATGCTTCATGTACCGGAAGCTGCCACCAGTAATCTGCGAGCAATGTGTCGCACATCACACAATGATAGGGCCTGTCCCAGGCAGTACACTATACGTCGGCCACCAAATTGTGCGTCCACAAGATACGCTCGTTTTATTCCGTGGACGGTTTGCGCACGCGTTTGACATGTGATAAGGACGACCGGATGATCAGGGACAGTTTGGGGGTCGATTGATGGCCGCTGGTAGGGGAATTATCTAGACCCTACTCCCCGTTCTGCGTAATAACCACTCCACAAGGCAACCAACTAGCGAGCGCGACATTTGTTTTCTTTCTGTCGGTACACGCGCGTAGCAAAGTGCTGCCAAGACGAGAGATTTTTGGGAGATTTCGCATCAAAACGGAAATAAAGCGCGTCCGGCACGTGGTAATGTTGAAGCCATCTTTTATGGTTCATGGAAGGGTTCTAGCAATGGTCCTATGGTGAGTGGAAAATATGTAGAGATTGTGATACGTTAGTTTGGCACGTGCTGAGTTGTTGACAACGTTGTTGTCTGTTTTTGATTAATTTGTTTCCTATTCCTTCTTTTGACCTAAAGGTTAGTCATGAATTCACATGAAAATTCGTTGCATATGTAAATAAATTTAATTTACTTTTAAATAAATATATTCCATACATTCAGTTTATGATTTAGTCAAAATTACCTAAATTCAACTGAAAATACGTAAAAAATAATTGTTATTCACACAAATTATTAAACAGACCATGTTTTACACGCGATTGGTACATCGTTCCGAATCTCTTGCCATCGCTTACCCACACGTTATCACATATTTTCTTCCATCGCAGCCCACTTATTCATCCACGGGCCACCTAAACATACCGACAAAACAATGTATATAGCAGCCGACGTTATGTCTTATCGGCCGGTGAAGGTAATTGCTCGAAAGTCACGCGTCAATGGCACGGGCAATCCACGGCACACACCTTCCTCATATTTGCTTGCAAAACAATCCAACCCCGCGATAAGATTACCCCGGCGGCAAGCCAACCCAGTGGAAAGTAGGGACCAACCAACGCGACCTCAAAAGCCCAACACACCGTCTCTATCACACACACTCACCGCATATCCGTCCGAAATTGGAGCATATTTATAGCAAACACTTGCAAACACGACACGGCACAACACGGGACGGGACGAAGTTCGCTTATCTTTACACCCCCCGATGGGACCGATTCGCGCGTTCCAGTCTCGTGATCGTCACGTTCTGAGGTAGTGGTACCGTGCGCTGCCGGTCGGTTGATACTTTTGTTCAACGCCGTAGGCTCGTAACAAGGCATGAATCGTAGAAGCATGTTATGCCGCGAGGGCGGGACACTTCCACGTGTTGTGGCGGACGTGTGAAAAGGCGATGGTTTTTTTCGTTGTAATGATTTATGAACGAAAAATTTGAGCTGTCAGGATGATGCGACGCGATGCTAGGAGCACGCTGTTTTTGGATGTTACTTCAGCGCTTGGAATGAGGCGTAAAGATATGGAGTTGTAACCTTGAAAATGGAAAATCACCCTTGCTTAATCCTCCGATTAGCACCGGTAAGACCGAATATGTGCTAAACTGGAATTGATTCATAAATAAGCTTGTATTTGATACGAGACTGACAATGTAATGATTGAATTTTTTTACAGAATTTTAATTTTTTATTATTATTCATTGGAAGTAATTATGACAATGTGTTTGTCATGGTTTTATCAAAGTTATGGGAGAAATTTATGAAACGGTATAAATAAATCACTTTTTTTTTATTCCTTATTGTTGATGACTAAAATTCTTTTTTAATAGTTATTATTTGTAGACCTGCCTTCATCTTCCATTTCGTTTGCCAGCTATGTAAAATGATGCTATCAAAAAAAAAAGATCCTTTGCATGGTCGGAGGTACAATGAAGATCATCATTTATGGAAATCAGCCTCGTGGAATGAAGCATAATCTTTATTCTGATTCTAATGGATGAAATTGATGGAGAGAAGAAAAAAAAACTAAAAATCCCTAAAAACATCGCAAAGCTGCAAACTGAAGAATCAAATATAGCTTACCCGCAGACAGTCTTAACGCACACACACAAATACGCACTCGCAAGATGATCTACACCACCGGCACGTCATAATTTGCTTTGACCACCCAGAAAACCTCGCGGTGGTTCGTCTGCCGGCTGACCGCACGGACCATTCCGGCAGGTTTGAGAAAAAGCCGGCACCATCCACCGGCCGACTAATTGCTCAATTTTGGCGAACCTCCAGAACCTATTTTTTGGACCAAAAATTGGTTCACGTGAAACCGGGCCCCGATACCACCCAGCATGGATGTCGGTTCGTGTGGCCGGCTCTGTGGCAACCGGTACGTGACCTTGCAGCCGAAGACAACGATGCGTTCGCGGCGAGCAGTCGAAACTGCCACCGGCATTGGGCGAACGGTTCGGACCCCGATATTAAGACACTTACGTGGTATCTCTTGTTGGCTGCAGATGCATATCTCCAGCACGACGCGAAAAGCGAAATGAAATCGAGAGTTCAGCCGACCGACACGATCGATTGGGCCCTGAGCAAACATGCGAACTGATTATGCGCGTGAGCATACTTCCGTTCCACGACTCACAAGACCAGAACAAGAATGGGACGACGCCTGCGGAGGCGCGCGCGCGCATCGTCTTCATTCTCACCGTACAAACAGTACAAACATCATTGTTATTATCTAAATTGCAGCGTTCGTGCTCGTGCTCCAAACTCCCGGCGCGATATTTGCATTTGCCAGCAGTGCGGCGTGTGCGTAAGTGCACTCGCGTGTACCCATACGGTTTTTCTGTGGGCCATCGCGTCCGAAAACAATAACCCAGAAGAAAAACTCGCCAACAAAACACAAACCTCACAACTGTCATGAAGCATGGCCATGATTGCCGGACATGCATGCATGTGCCATCTGCACACGTGTTTGTTTGTTTTTTTTTTTCCAACTCAAACGACGAACGTCCAACGAGAGCTCGCTAACCAAACTGGTGCTACAATTATTAGGCAAAATACGATAATCCGGGTGCTTTGGGAGGATAGTTTTGCCGTACCTGCCGAAGAACAATCTTGCCGGTCTCGTTTCCAGCAGTGTGTAGTGGCAATTTGCATCAGTAGTTTTGAAATGTTAATCAAATGATTGTGGTGGGTAAACGTGCTACCGGTAAAGCTACGTTTGTGGGTTAAACTGTGCGTGATGGAATTCTATCCAATCTACCTTAGAACCCTCTCTGTAATGCAGAGTCAAGCTCACGCGATCATCTTCACTACAATCATTATAATATACGAAAAGGAAACACAGCAGTGGAGCCTGATTGTTATTTTTTAAATATTTTTTTTTCACTGGTTGATGTCGGAGCTTCTGTTTGTGTTCCGACAATTGCTTTATCATCAAGCAGTGACGGGTAGGTCGGTCAAAATGGTTAATTTCATGATGTAGCCTGAGCGACAAATGCCTTAATCGTGGTGTATGTTTAGTATTTGTTTTTAATGATGTGCTTGTTTCAAAATGTGAACAGTTGATTAGGGTTCTCGCAAGACTCTGGAATCGTATGATTCGTATGAATCGCATGATTTAGTTCTTTAACGAGTTAAAAGTTTATTGCAGCCGATATGATTTTGTAATTTAAATTATTTTATTATTATGGAATTGAATTTTGAAATTAAAATGTAATATACTTTCAGAAAATTGTATCAAAAGCTGAGTAACACGAACGATGATGAAACATAAATTCCATGTTTTTATCGGCCATACATTTTTGCCAGCAACTTTGTTGTAACCGCTGGTAACTATTAAAAATGCATACGATGTATCATAAAAATGAAATATTTGCTTCCAATTAATACTGTTACGATCGGCTCAGTTCCACATTGAAACAACTTTCAGTGCGTCCGTTAAAGAACACCTGTGCCGTGTAAATCGATGAGAAACCGTACGTAAACCTCATAATTCACTTATATAGCGCGCAATACCTTGGGCGGCATTAAGCTAGTATCGAAACCGAATGGATCGAACATAAATTAAACTTATTGGGTCGTTCGGCAGATCGTTTGCCGAGCGCTGAAGAGAGCGACTGTTTAACATGCTGCCGCGAGAAAAAAAATGGTCACTGCACAGTAAAACATAAACTTCACACCCACCGGTAACGAAACCTGCATAGCTGTTAGAACTTGTCAACTGTGAACCACTCGGCCATAGTGGAACGTTCTCCTTCCGCCGACCACTTACCACATGCCGCTTGATAACAGCATGCAAAAGCGGTCTCTGTAGAAGGCGCTCAAAACCCACGTACGTCGGGGTGCGCGACTCGCAGCGGGTGGTGGTGGTGTTTTATTGCTAGCTGCCCAGCAATCAGCACCGACATTTACGGGAATGCAGTAAACTGTCACCAAAAGAGTTCACGGCCAGCCACCTTGACCGTCGTGACAGATTTAAGCTTCGTCCTCGGTTAGACAATCGATGCATTGACATCGAGATCGCGATTGTCCTTTGCGGTAACGCATCACATTAAACAATGATGGGTGCTTATCATCAAACCAGGAATTATCATGTGGCGCGTGGCTCTCCCGTGAGTTCGTGAGTGCCGGTGCGCGAATGCTCCACTTTTGCTTTCGACACGCCGCACGATAAGCGCAACGACGCGGTGTGATTAAGGCATACGGGTTGGAAAAATAATTAAGCAACTGAACCTTCCCGACTAACCTTGCCGACATCGCGCCGGGAAGCTATCAATTTATACGCGCATGTTCGATTCGGACGCGATTGGAAGACGGACACGCCAGTAAATTGTTTTTGTTTGACTGACACACCATCGCCACTTATTGTGGTTGTATTCGACGTTTCCTCGGTCCCTTTAGCGTTGAAGCAGATTGGACTGATGGTGGTCTAATTATAAACGATGAGCTCAACGTTCGAGTAGGAGATTCAGGCGGTAATTGAATGTTTCACATACGCAAACAAGTATGCAACATTTTATTTCTCATCCTTCGCGGCCCGCAATCGATAACCTCCCAAATGGGTCATTGGCAATGAATGGAAATTTCCATGCTAATTAATAAGTTTCTTTAATTAGTTTAACCAAACGTGTTTTATTCCAACGGTATCATTTTTGGCTTCCTATACGACTGAAATGATTAATTTTTTTTTTAAACATAAACACATTCCCTGGTATAACTGCATCATCAAAACTAGAACATTCTTTGTTTTTTGAGTAACGTAAACTACGGAAGACAAAAAAAAATAGACCACTTTACCTATTTTACGATCAGTTGAGAAGATCAACTTCAAACCAAATTTGAAGTGAAATTTAAAAGATTTCGATATAAAATTATCTCAATATGCATAGGTAGTACAGTTTTTTTAAATACGACGCATGATAAGCTTTATGAAGGATCCTTCCGTTGGCCAGTTTATGGTTAAAAAAGTAATAGAAATTAAACGTCAATCTAAATCACTTGACCTATCGTGACGCATTGTTCCGCTTTTACAGCTTGAGACCGGCGAAACCGATAACGGAAAGCAAGCAAACCCATTTTCACGATAACATTCCATAGTTTGGCACACACCTTTCCGGTGAAGAGTGTTCCGATGCCACCACCGGTACCAAAAACAATGCTAATCACGAGACAGGCACGAGTCATCCTCGTGCCGGCAAGACATTCGGATGATCGTGCCGTCACCAGACTTCTGTCGAGACGATAACGATAACGAGAAGGGGCGCACGGTTTATTCGGCTTATCGGGTAAAGCCCGTCACGAAACGTGAGTGCCGTACGTGGCAAGATGCACGTGGCCGTTCCGCGATACGAGCCGTGGATTGTGTTCGACGAACGACGACGAGTATCGTTTCGTTCTCTCCTGTGAAACTAAATTATGATTTAAAAAATGGCCTGTTTATGAAAATGATTCCCGTTCATCCAACTAGAACCGTGTTCGTGTGTGCAGTGTCCGTGGAAGTGTCCCTGCACACCGAAAGGGTTTCCAAGGTGCCCGCGGGCTAAACAAAAGAAGTAGTTGCATTATTATTTGATACGTTTTATGGCACGGTTGGAATGTCGCCCCATTTCGTAACGAAACACCACACCACGGTGGGACCTGCCAATAGTCCTGCCGGATCAAAGTGTCGCATTTCCCGTGCCGTGTCGAAGCCCACAATAGCCCAACGTAATCCGATCCGAAGCAGCCCTGAAGTCAGCGAGCGTTAAGTCATGTCGGCGGCGTAAAACCGGCCGCACAGTGATGGACGCTAACAGGACAATTATCTTGAACATTAGTCATGTTCGAACGAAAGGGCGGTCGAGTGACCGAAAACTGTCCTGCGCCTTGCCGGAAGTAAGGATTTGGAAAAGCCTTCCCCTTTCGGATCGGACAAGGCGTAAACGAGTGAAGTAAAATATGACACCCAATCGTAACCGAACGTTCCTTCTCGTCACGACACAGTGAGATCACCAAACGCGCTTCTCGAAAGCCACGGGAAACGCAATTAATTCCCGTGTGCACTGTCCAACATCCTTATCTGAGGACCCGTAGGATCGGAAACTTCCCATAAAGTAACCAAAACCGACGTACGATCGTGGTACCCAATCGGTTTATCTGACGGACGATCGAATCGTAAAGCCTGTTTTGCCTTCCTCTTGGCGTGTCCGTGAGTCGGTGATGGTAAACACCTGCTCTACAGGACGCTGCTGGGCATTCCGAGACATGGAGGCGTTTCTGGCATTGTCCTTTTGTCCATGCGAACATCGAAGTGACCATTGCTTTTGGGACGCATGGTTAAAAGGGTCGTCGGGAGGAATTTTCATTTATCTTAGGAGCGCGCGTTATGTTAGGGTTTTTTATGGTTTTGTGTTCGAATGGAAAGGATTTATTTGGCATGTTTCGGGCGAGCCGGATGGTCACTTTAAAGTTGATAACAAACTTTGTTGATAGTTACAGGAAACGTTCTGCACCCGGTCGTAGTTAGGTAATAAGGCAAATAGTTTCATGCTTTTATTCATAGCCAAATTAGTTTTAGGAAGATTTAACAAACAAATACATGTATTCAACAAAAAAAACTCTATTTTGATCCTCAGCTTTTAGAATTTTATATACACTAATAGAACAAAAAATAACTAAAAAAATAGCAATTTTAGAAAGATGTCCCTAACCATAAAAGAATGAATCTCTCTCCCGTTTCGAGTTGACCTTAACAACAATGACTCAACACGTCGCTAAAGCCTAATATTTATCTGTTCCCAAAACAAAAAGCTCCCGCACGTGTCAGCCAGCTTAACCCAAATCCCAACTCGATTGTAACGCCGTGGCACTTATATTTTGTTTGCGCCTCGTTGCGATACGTGTGCCAATACCGAATGCCCTCTCGCGATGGAGACGCACACAAAAAATGTGTAGAATAAAACGAAAGCGACACAGGCATAAATTAATATTGGCAAATATTTATTGTGAAAGACATCGCCGGCAGCCCGGAGCACTTTTAATTCCCCACAGCCTCGACAGAATCGACTCGTAATCGAAACCGCGTACGCTTTTATTCGTACGCTGAAAAACTACCTCCAGATGCAGTAGGGAAAGGTAAAGACGGGCCATTTCGGGATGGTCGTAGTCTCGCGACCCCGCTCCGAGGCTTCGATGGTGGCCACGCACAGAAATTAACCACGACGATCCACGCCAATCGCCAACAGCACACTACAGTGCAATATCAATAGTAATGGAAGCGGGGTTAATTTATGGATGCAATAAAGAAAAAGATCAATACATTTCGAGCCAGCCGGTACGCCAGCTCATGCGATGCGCTGAAGGTACGTGGGCGAAATTGGCCATCGGCAGCCGGTCTCGGTCACATGCACCGAACGGGGAAGATTCCACCAAAATTGGCAACAGAACGTCCCTCGCTCCCAGGGAGATGTTCACGGGTCGTGTAGTGTCATTTTTGTGCCAAGCGTGGTTGCATTTATTGAATGTTAAAATAACTAAAAAGAACATAGCTAGTATGTTTTAGTATGAACAATTTTAGGTACGTCTGGATTGTATAGAGAATTGAAATATATTTGGTACATGTTATAAGTTTCTTGTACATCAACTTTCTCTTTCCAATAATTAAATTCAACATTAAAAACCCTTGTGTCATTTGTTCGTCAATTCTTATAAGAAAATCTTCCTACATTTGCTTATATGATTTTCCTCTTTCAAGATATAGGTCTCATACCATGATGATACTATGCCAAAATCCATTCATTTTAAATGTCAACAGTCTGAGCTCTTCGAACAGAACGCAATGCAATGAATCATACTAGGGTTTTACCAGCTCTTCTACCATGTATGGCCATGTTTTCTTGCAATTCTATTGGAATTTTTTTCGCCTAGGGAAAGTGTCTCATCTTCCAGCGGACGCTTTTTTCGTGTTTCTTCCACACACCAGTAAATCGCATTCGCATCGGAACGTATTGTTTTATTTGGGTGCAGTTTTCGTTTTGGTGCCTTAAACGAACGTTCGTTTCTCTTGTCGTGAGAAAGCTTAAAAAAATCAATAAACACAGTGCCGATCGAGGATCGTGTTTCGTCATGCTGCCGATGAGTCAGAACGTTTCGTGCTGTGTAAACGGGCACCGGAAATGACTGCTCGATAGGAGACAAAGGCGGTGTACAGCGTGCTCTTGACGTGTCCTGAACCCGTCTCAGGAGGAATCTCTTCAGCTCATGCTTTCGTCTCACGGCATGCTTTGGTTTTTCTTCGCACCCAAGTTCCGAGGCTTGTTACGTTCCTCCCGGCGTGCAGTAATAAGGCATATCCGGTGCATTGTATCGTACACCACGCGCTCCGGCTCGGACACACAATAGCCTCAGAGGCTCACGCGGCGCATCCTGAGGCTTTCCATAGAAAGTTTCAACGTCGGGCGTAGATTGATCACAGCTATGAAAAGTGACCAACGGTGCGAAAGCAAAAGCGTGTGTTTGCAAAAAAAAAACACTCACACATATAACTAATGTTGTGTTCTTGGTTATATTTTCAAGGTGAAGAGCTCTTGAGCGTTCGAGTGTTTCTTAATGAATGAATTTCGTTTGAGAAATTTAGCAGGTGTTCCCAAGGGTAATGAGTAGTTCATTAGTAAAAACGAGCATGCTAATGAAATGTATTATGGATTCAAAGAAATTCTTCAATATATTTTCTTTTCATTTGTAGTTTCGATTTTTTCAACCAATACACATATATAAGTATATTTAATTGTATATATGTATATTTTCATGTTTACAAATTCAAAGCATAATGTGAAGTTAATAATAAAAAAATATTGATTTTTTTTTATTTATCATACCAACAATAAGCTCTTTCAATACTTTATCATGTACCATTCATAAAGAAAACACTACCACACCAAAGACAAAAACTATCCAATTTAAAAAAAAAAAACAGACACGCTTTGTACCATACCTGAACGCAAACACAAAAAAAAACACCTCTACGTCCATCACAATCGATACACGTTCGCGAAGCACGCGCAACAACCGGATCCCGGAACCAGATCCCGGGACGATCACTCTCAATCGTCCGCCACAATTCCCGGAACGAGTCGTGACGAAGCCATTTTCCCACCCGGCGTGAAATAGTGCGCTTAATCGCGACCGATCTTTGCGACAGACGAATGTGTGCTTGAAAAGGGAAAAAGGATTTCGTGTTCCCAACCGACCGGTATTGTTCCTGTTGCCAAATGTTTGGGATGTGGTCGTGACCGATGGTATCGTTTGGTAACGAATTTATTACCATTTTTTTTTCGCATGCACAACCTCACCACATACATATTGCCAAAGTGTAAATAATTCCATTTGACTTATTCCACCAGTTTTTTTGGCCACGGCGCGAAGGTTTCAGTTTCACGCTTGCAACATTGTATGTAGTGCCGATCAGCATGCTCCATGCACCAAATGCATGCGACCTTTTATGACAAATGACCACACGATTCGACGAGTTTTCCTCCCTCGGTGACAAGTGCTCCCTGTGTCGCTAATGATTTTCCCTCACGCTTTGACGGATAGTTTCCGTCCCGGCGGCTACGGATTTCACTCGCAATTAGTCCTGAAATCGGCCGTTCGGTTTCGATTTTCTCCGAGCGTTTTTCTTGGCAACGAGCCGTTTTTCTGTTCGGCCGAACGAGTAAACAATGTTGACTTGGTTGC
>JXWZ01011831.1:0-13634 GCA_000956215.1 Anopheles farauti No. 4
ACAAACACAAATTCGTGGGAACCGGTGGGAATAAAAGGGCGGAAAATTCGGGATAGTCTACACCCGGAGCACCCGGGCAATGTTGTCATCAAATTAAAGCGAGTGCACCCGACCGGCGGCGGCGGTGGTGGCGGGTTGCTTTCAGGGATTTAATTAAAGTTCTTTTGAAGTGTGACGTTTAGTGTTTCGGTTCGCTCCCGGCGAGGGCAACAAGATCCGTGGCTGGGAGTTGGGTCCCGAAACGTGATGATCGGGATGGGATGCTGGGTTCGTGGTTGTGATTTTTGCTTGGCCCGTAGTATGGATGCAATCCAGGTGAAGGCCACAGGTCGGTTATTAAAGCTCGACGTTCTAGACTGCCTTAACAACCAGTGAGACACTCACTGTGGAAGGCATAAAATACATTACTAGACCTTCTAAGCAACCAATTATTACACATAACGGCTACGAAAGACGGTGCGTTCTGGTTACGAAAATTTGATATAAAAATACTACTAAGCCATATTGACTATTGCCAACGCTGAAAGCGCCCTCTAGCGTGAAAATAATCCCAATAAGCTATTATCTTTCATTACTGCTTCGCCATTTCCATTCCGGCGGCACACACAATCCTCAATGTTCGCCGAAATGGAAATTACATTCTACAGCGTCCTCTCGCGGTATCGAAATGCAGCCTTGAAGTTGAAGGCCGCAGGATATTGTGATGTATTCAATATTCCAAAGTGGTTCCGCGAATGCGGTTTTATTCGTCATTCACCACGGTGGGTTTCCACGATTCGCCCGGTAGGGCGGACCCAACGTGACCTACCTGTCAGTCGCACAGAATATCCGAAAATCTGGTAATTTTTAACGCGCGCCGAAGGTAAATTTACCGTTCCAGAGAATCGAGTTTTCAACGGAATTTCACTTACCGCATTGAAAGGCACAAATTGCTGCGGAATTTTACTTTCCGTTGTGTTGCGAAGTTAAGACTAATTTAAAAAAAATAACTTTTTCCCGAAATGTGATTAAATATAAGTGCCGAAATCGATCCACCCCCGGCGGGGGAAAGTTGGGCGAAAAGAAATTTTATCTCATTTACACCATCCGCCGATCCGACCAAATCTATCAAAACTCAATAAATCTCCATCAGCAATTATTTACGATACGAAGCTAGCATTCCCCGCGTCTCCACCGCGTTCATACCGCTCTCTCGGTGGGGATGATAAGCACCACGACCGTTCGGCAGACAGAGCTAATCATCCCTAATTAACCCTTTTCCTTGTTGCTGATGGGAACGTTTCTGTTTCGTTTCTTTTTTTTTAAATTTTACTCCCACCACCGTAAAGAACCCTGAAAGTCCTGCGTAAGGTATTCCGCATGGATGAAAATGATGATTCATCGTCATCCCGGGATTGGCGTTGGAAATGAATGGCGGTCGTCGTACCCGGGATGATATAATTTCATTTATATTCCATAACGAAATTATCCTTTTATCTTTAATTCAAACACAAAAATCACCATCAACAGCGTGCACTGCTGCTGTCCGAAGGATACGAACCAGCGGGCACCAGTTTCGCACCAGTATTTACCAGTGTGCTGTTGAAGATTTTGCTGCTGCTGCTGCTGGCGGTGGTCAAACTCAAGGGAGATCGGCTCCCGAAAGATGAAAGCCTCAGCGATAGCGCCCGCCAACCGGGCACTGTAATTGAAGAGATTCTAATATCAAAGAAATATCCAGCGCTCGGCTGCTGTTGCCGCTCTTGCTGGACCGTGTTCGTCGAGCTCTGTCGAGGCATCCTTTTGATTAGGGATTGCGCGTTGCCTTTGCGCGTCTCGCTCGGTGCGTCTTGGTTCGACTGGCTGTGTGCAGGAAGAAACTTGATTCGATCGGGGTTGGTCCGTTTCACGTGAATGCGATTGAATACTCCGCCATTCAGGGACTTCCCGCTGTCAGTGGCAATCAAAGCTGCTTTCGCAGTGCTACGTGGGAAATGGACCGGAGGAATTTACGGGCTAGCCAGATCGAGCTGCTGTTGTGATGAAACTATCGTCTAGAAGGGATTCTTGAGTTGGAGAGTCATCTTGTTATGTCTATATTGTTTGCTGATCGCACCCGTTTCTGTTAAAGCTTTAAATGGTCAATTCGTTTCAGAAATTAGATGCAATTGTATTGTCTTGTTATTTTCCTAGAAATCTCTTTTTTCTTTTTATTATTTGCTTTTTTACTTCATTAAAATGTCTTCATCGCAATTTAATGTCAATTTTGATTTGTTTTACAATTTTTGTTATAACATTGCATACTTTTAGGCGCATATAGTAGAAGAAAATTTGCAAATTAGGCAACCGTCGTATAATTTTTTCGATTGTAAATGTTTTTCTGCTGTTTATCAAATGCTCGATCCTAGTTTATTTCGGCATACCTTATTGAGCTTCGTGCGAATCAAATTGAATCAACCTTGAGGCTCAGAACATACTCTAACACATCTAACACATTACGGTCGGTTCTCGGATTTAGTAGTACCAACGTTTTCCCGCAACTGTTCGTTCATTCACGCAGAAGAAAACGCAACTCACAGATCAATGAACAGCAACTGACGCCCCCCCTCGAAACCGTTGTTCAATTTGTCGATTAGGAATCTCAAAAACTCGACAAAATATCGATTAATTTCCTTCCTCTTCCGCGACCGGTTCCTCCCACCAACAAAAACATTCCTCACACCGGACCGGCGAGTGAAAATGGCAATTGCTGCTGAATTCTTCATAACACGCAGGCCGATTTTCGTCCCCAATGCTCTCCACCAAATCACCCCTCTTCCATCCCCCTTCCCCACAACCCCCTGAACACAAACAGACGGTTTGAACAATACGCTCACGCACTCATATTGTGTGTCCGGGCGGGTTTTTGCCCGGGTGTTTCCGTTTCGGCGTGGAAAGAAGAGCGACACCGCGGCCGCCGCACGCATTCGGAAATTGATTCATTGCTCCACGGAGCTACAACAACTACAATGAAACCTTTATTCCACTCCCCACCCTGGCACCCAGCCTCCTTTCAACCCTCCTCCTCTCCGTTGACTTATCGAGCCGGGTTTGAGGCCGGAAGTTATCGAAACCGATTGTGCCGGTTTTTGTGTGTTGCTACTGGTGGCAAACTGACCAAAATTGATCCCTCCCCAACCGGGCGGGCGATGAGAATGCGCTCGATTCGCAACAAAACGCGCACTGGCGCATTCCGGGAATTGTTCACTTTTCGTGCGGATAGAGCGCTTTTAGCTAAATGAAAGCGCACACCCGCAAATACACACTTTCGCACCCGATTTGGAAAGTGGAGCGCGATTGTGTGTGGTTTTTTTTTTGTCTTCGTCGGTGCGAAAATTTACCATTGCCAGAACTGGAGCAGGAATTCTTTAACGTGTCTGCTCCATGTCGAGAATGGAATTTTCGGGTAGATCAACGGTTTCGTTGCAGTTATTTTTAAGGGAATTTTCGGAAAGGCATTAAAATAGCTTACAAAAAGCTGCTGCCAAGTTGGGAAGAATGTATTGCTAATAATTTAATAAGCTATTTAAAGCTAAACGTTCCAAGTCGGTTTTAAATATTCCGCCTATAATTTTTCTTAGAATATTGATTTCAAAAAAGTCTTACATTTCCACTTTCGTAACCGTTTTTTTTTTGTTCTGCAAGTAGGTTTAAGTCTAAATATACAGTACTAAGTATGTCTTAAATCATTACTAAATTTCTTTAAAATAATCAATAGAATATTTTTACAAACGTTACAAACGCTTTAGACTCATTTTTGTGGTATTGAGTTTTATTAAACTGTGGGGTTCTATTGTGTCTGCAAATTTGATAGACTATTAAATTCTTTTCATTTTATCTACCATCTTTTCGCTCAATTGTTTCACTCACATTTACGACTGAAATTTTATCTGATTCTTCATACGACATTGGCGTTGTCAAAATAGCTCAAAAATATGATTTTATTTTATGTGCATACTTGCAGGCGTATTCAATTTTCTAGTCAATCGTGTGTAAAAGTTCATCAAGATATAATCGGTTTCAAAACGCATTAGTAATGAATAATACAGAATAATTTGGAAAATCAGATTTCAAATGGGATTCATTAGAATGTCCATTGAGCATCTAACACAGAAAAAGACACCTTCTATTTGTCTTTTGGGACATGCTTTCTTCGTTAAACTAAACCCAGTAGGCGGCCGCTGTACACCTTGCTCGGAATAAACGAACATTTCCAACGAACACATTCAAAATCATGTGATATGCTTCGGTGTACTCCGCACCCGTTCGAAAATCTTTTCACATTAAATATAATGATAACAACTAACCAAAAGTACCGTCGGTAACTACGTTCCAAACTTTCAGCCGAAACAGCCACGGGCCTTGCGGGAAATCTTTTTTTACAACAGCTCACCCCCGCGCAAGTTAAACCCCTTTAAAGCCACCATCGCTCCATGCTCGAAACCAAAAGACAATACGAAACGGACGGCCATCGTTCGCCGTGAATGGGAAAATTCTCCTCCAGATGGAAATAAATGACACGGTGAGCAGCACGGGAGCTCCCTTAAGCTCGCTATTAAACTTTAAAAATGATTCAAAGGGGAAAGCGCGGGTCATCAGTGCCTGCGGTTTGGGCGTTTCCGAGTGGGGAAAAGTTTTGCGTTCCAATTTTCTTCCATTTTCTTGCTTCGTACGACGGAAGCTGTGACGAACGGGTGGGGGAAACATCCTGGCAGAGTAAAAAAAAACCGCAACCGCGCGTGGAAACGCAAAAAAAAAACGATTCCGAAAACGGACACGCTCGATGATGTTTTCGAATGGCTGGAAATTCTTGCCTGGCGTGCGTGCGTGCGTGCGTATGGCTTCCAGGCGGGGTTCGTGAGTCTTTCTCGAGTGACATATAGCGAGATCGGTCGGGCAAACTTTTCACCACACACCAGCGGTCGGTATTTTCCACCGTTCTGCGTCACCCGTGAAAAAAAGGACGGCGACCTTGGGTCAGTTCACAAATTTCCCTCTTCCGGTGGAATCGCCAGCGATGCGGGTTTCTCTGCACTACCTTCGGCAGCAAAACCCGCACCTAACAGCCATTAGGGACGCAACCGCTGTGGTTTTGGATGCCGCACCCGTATCGCACGGAATGCTGGTGCAGAGAATCTAAAGTTGATTGTCTCGAGCGGACACCTCGCTGAGGAAGGATTGTGTTTTATTTTTTTTTTTTCGTTTACTAACACAAACCGAATGCGAAAAATGCTCCGATTGTGCGGAAAGGATGCGCTGGTTTTGCGCCCGTTACGCTAGCTTTAGAGCCGAACCGTTCAGCTCGCGAAGGATTCAGTTGTACCGGGGAACGCTTTATTTCACATTCAAGTGCGACCATGCGGATATTCCGGGAAATTTTGCTGCCAGTTTCAATGGGAAAGCGATGAAATGAGGGAAAATCTGTTTTTATGGTTTATACACTTTGAAATCACACTGCTTTTAACGGTGTATAATATTCCCGGATGACATGTGATTATTTGGAGGAGATTGCATAGTTTTAGGCGAATTCGCTCACTTTTCCAGTAGCATTTGCAATGTAAATGAAATTTGTTTATTTAACAATATATTCGCTATTTAATGTCGAAATTCACTAAACAACACTCTTCGGGACACTATTTATCTTCCTCTGTCTAGCTTAATTGACTTCCAATCGATTTCGATAATGCCATTCAGAAGAGAAGCTCCTAACCTTCTGACACACATTAGTTCGGGGAATTACCTTTCCGGAATATGTTTTTGTTAATGCAAAAAAAAAACGCCCACAAAACCTCTCACCGTCCTTAAAACTTTTCGCCGGAAATTGATTTACTTCGGCGCACATTTTTATCGAACACTTTTCCCTCCCTAAGCATTCGTTTTTCTCTTCGCCCTGCTTCGAGTGCTGCTTCGGTGAACGCCTCACTGCAAGAAACGACAAGCCTAAGGCGAGGCATAAAACCACCCTTAATACCGGCTCAACCTACTTGGCCATGGGTGAACATATTCTTGCCGCCGAAACGCTCCTTGCGTACCATTTACGTGGCGAGCGCGGAGACGTTGGAGATAACCACCCGGCTCCGATCACGAATGGTGGGGTTCGGTTTCGAGCGGATGGCGCCGGGAACACACGGAGCACCTTCGGGGCTCACCGGAAGTGGTGGGACAAACCTCTGCATCCGTGTCAGGCTCTGCGGTCCCGGGAAAGCATAATGTCATCTCCTCAAATATTGACTGCCACGGCGAACGGAAAGGTTTCCCCTGCAGTCGCCCCCGAGCGCACGACGGACAGACAGCGACAGGCGGTTTTCGATAATGGCGTGATCATGTAGCCCGGGGGCGGGGGTCAGCGGGACGGCAAGGGGGATGTTAAAGCAAAATGTTGGTTTTGGCCGTCCCCTATCCCTCTAACTTCAGCCACCCTCGTTCGTGCGTGTGTGCGTGCTTGTGTGGTGAAACGATTTAGATGTTTTCTTCAGCACGGAAATCACATTTTTTGTAGTAATTTCCGTTAAAAGGAACGTATTTGGGAACGCCAATCTGTTGGAGGTGTAATTTTTTAGCATAAATGGGGATTACGAGTGCGGTTAGCATATGGTTAGCGGTGGTAGCACTGATTGGATTGAGAGAATAAAGCCGTTGTGCAAATTTCTCCTAAGCGTTTCGTTCTTGGTGTTTTGTTCGCAGGAGAAATGCACACATTATAGTTATAATGCGGATAGTTTTAGATATAGCATAATCAGATCGAAGTAAAGTCCTCAATAATTGATTATCTTAGTAGCCGACGGAAAATGAGTCTAATTTTTTTTGTTGTAGTGTAGATTGCATACTTTCTGGCGCTTACCTCTTTTAATCGCCCAAGAGTACGCAATCTCTCGTGTGAAGCGTTTTTCTATCCTAGGCATAAAAAGTAAAAAAAATGATTAAACTTTAAGGCGAAAGTTTGGAAAATTTTACATGCTTCATGGTTGCAAATTCGGTAGAAAATATATCAAATTTACTGCTTTGCTCAAAATTGCGAATATGCATTTTTCACACAAACATTTGAAATGTATACTTTTTGATTTACTTTTCATTTCATTTTTCATCACAACAAATCTGTCAAAAATATTAAAAAAAAAAACTGTCAAAATATTTTCCAAAACCTTCCCACAACCGAGCTCATAAAAATACGAACATAGCTTTAGCGGCGAAAATCCTTCCTCCTCCTCCGCTGCATTCCTCATTATCGCGTCTCATCTAAAACAAAAACAAAGCTTCCACGAAAAGGCTCAATCTATTTCGAGTCATCAAATTTCGATCGCAGTTCATCCATTTCCAGGGCCCCGTTCCCCAAGCGCTACAAGTAGGGGCGGTTCGCACCAAGTGCAACTCAAACACCCCTCGGGAAACAATTTTGCTGAAGCGAACCGGCGGGCGCCCCGGGGGAGGCAGAACCACCGGCAGGAAAAAATAATCACTCCACAGCCCAAACACCACCGTGACTGTTTCGGGTGGCCCGAGTGGAGGATGTACATTTATTGTCTTAGTCCGGGCGCGGTGTCCTATTGACCAACCGACCGACCGGTCTGACCGAAGTGCACCAAAAATTTTCCGCTTCCACTTCCTGTGTTTGCAAACAACGCACGCACACACCGGCGAGAGACGGCTGACGGTGCCAAATTTCTCGACCGAACTCCTATCTGTGTGTTTTATTTATCCTTTTTTTGTGTATGTTTCCTGTTTTGCTTCTAATAGGCAGTCGGCCGTACTTGCACGCGCGAGGGTGAAAAGTGAACCGAATCATTCAGTCGTTATTGCACGACGGGTGGGGCGTGAAAAATGAATTTCCAGCTGATAAATCAGATTGAGCGCAGATTTTGCATTGTTTGCGATGGTGCCGGTCTGCGTGTGGGGTACCTATTTGCTTTCGAGCCGCGATTTGCAGTGCTAGTTTTAGTTTATTTATCTATTAGGATATATTTTTCAGACGAATTTCGTATCTAAATGTTTCGTCCTTTTTTTTTGCCCGCCGCTTCGAGAGACGATTTTGATTGGGTAAGAGAGTTTTTTTTCCGCTAGAGGGAGCCACCTGAAGTGAATAGTCAATACACGAAATTGTGAAGTCGGCCTACATCGAACTTGTAGCTCAACATTTTGTGAAAAACTAGGCCCTTTATTCATCGGAACGAGGACGATAAAACTCAACCGCTAGTATGAATTATTAGTAACGCCTATGCACGCTGGATCACGAAGAAATCCTTTTTCCTATATACCTTATCAGTTGATTACTCCTTAAGTGCTGCCACTGCCATCGTGAACCCATTCCCGTCCATAGAAGCTTTCATCAATTTGTAGTCTTCTGCACCGCTCCACTCAAAGCGCTAAAGCGACCTACTGAACCTTTAGGCTCCTCAATGGCAGGGAAACCATCCGTAGGGTGTTTGTTGTGCCCTCGACGAAACGAAATGGGTCCGTCGAAAAATAGTTCACCGGGGAACGGCAAACACTCGGGCACCTCATAACACGGTGCCGGATCCGAGCAGCCCACAACCACCAGCAGATCAAAAGATGTGCCGATGACTTGCGGACGGGGATGGGCGGCGCTGCCTGCCTGAACGCATCGTAGCATGAACGGTGTGATAACGATGCCGATATTGGGAGAGAAACATGTCGGGTCACAGCGGCCCAACGTGCTCGTTTCGCTCCATCCACATCAATCTGTACGTGTGGACGTGATTTTTACCATTTTCACGCCACTATGTTCCTAGCAGTTGGGAGTTTTGAGCGAATGCGTTAGTAGACGTATGTGTATTGGAAACATGGTTTTTGATTTATTATGAAGCAATTTTGCATTCTTTTTAGTTTCGTCTATCAAGCGCTATTATCAGCATTTGACTTCTTCATGATTTTTTCATCCGGGATGATTAAAGTAAAACTAAAAAAAAAGGATTATTTTAAGCGTTTCCTTGTTATTTCTTTCGTTGAAAGTAAGAATTTAAAGTGAGTACTTGACGAAATGAAATAAGTAACTTTATGATGATCCAATTTGGCCGAGTCATAGCTCATAAATTCTTATGAAATTATCAAATTTGATCG
Source organism: Anopheles farauti No. 4 (assembly GCA_000956215.1). Lineage (NCBI taxonomy): Eukaryota > Metazoa > Arthropoda > Insecta > Diptera > Culicidae > Anopheles > Anopheles farauti No. 4. The sequence goes on from JXWZ01011831.1 coordinate 9,094, forward strand.
ATAAGATAACCTTTTGCCTTGTGTATTGCATACTTTTGGGCTGTTTAGTAAACATACGCCAACAAGTATGCAATCAACAATACACGGACACTTCTTTGTGCTGTTTGTGCGCCTTATTTAAGCATAAATGAACACTTTTTTGCGTATTTATTTTGTCACCTTTAATACCCTCGTTTCGGGCACGTAATTTTAAGCACACCAGTTTAAGTTTCATCCATCAGCACCGTAACTCGCACTCACCCTTCATTAAGTGCTTTAATTCGAATCAATCAGCGTACGATCACGGCTTGATTTGTGCACAATTAAAATTTGCTACCCACCGCAAGATGATTTATATTTGATGAGAAAATTGGCTTAATCGAGGCTGGGCTTAACTCGTGCCCGCTGCTGCTACTCCTGGTGCATGTTTTTTTGTTTTTCGCCTACGAAACAACGCTCAATCCAATTTGTCACATGGGCACGTGGGTAACAAAAAGCATCAACGTGTAGGCTAAAATATTCACGACCAAACACACGTACGTCATAACCACCACCGAACGCGTCACGACCGACCGCGACTGCCGGTGACGTTCGTGCGGCTGTGCATGTGCTTTTTTATGCAAATCCTTCATACATGTGTAAAGTTTATAGGCACCCTAATGCACCGCTAAACGACGCTGCACGCCGCCGTTCCTTCTTCGGCGAGCTTAGCTTAGTTGTGTGACTTTTATGAATAATTTACTTCACCCGCGCGCTCGGCTCGTTGGCGCTTTTGGCGTTCATTAATTGAAACCGGTGCTAAGCAAATATCTAAACGTGCGCTCCCAAAGACCAGGCCGCTACCCACAGGCAGCCCGGTAATGCGTGTGCCGAGGGCAGAAAAATAGAAACCAATTATTCACTACTTCCGCCACGGTTGGGCGCGACCGATTTCAAAGGGCAACCGACGGCTGGATGACAAATCGTAAAGTGTTTAATGGGAATTCATGCTGCGGTGCCGTTTCGAGCCGAAGGGGAAAAAATAGATTTTATGGTAATATGCGGCCGCACGTGTGGGCAGCTGGGAGGGTGTCGTGGCCGTTTTCCCTTGCGTTTCCCAGAGCGGTCCTTTGCCGGTTGGATTTCGAGCAGGAATTTCTCACGCCATTTTGAAACCCAACCGGCAGAGGCGTTGGCTAATGAGGCTGGAGTTGTACTGCTAACTGTTTGTGTGTTTTTTTTTTGCACCCTACGCTATTATTGTTAGTCTGCCGTGTTTGTTTTTATTGGTAATTGGCTAGTAAAGGAGCCTATTTACACGACGGATTGAGTGAGCGCAACAAAAAAAAACACCTTCACGGAACGGCCTACCCTGCTGCCGGTCTGTTTGATGACATTATTTTACCCAATTATAGACCAATTTCGACCCCGATTCTTTATTTCTTCTGGTCGCCACCGGCAGACCGTTCCCATTGTTCCCATTCCGCGTTTCGCCAACGGAGACGGAAAGGATCTGGGAGCTAAAAAAAAATCGTTGCAAAGGGAAAACTTTACAGGAAATGGCAGTGAGCCCAGATTTCTGATAAACGTTCCACCGAAGCACTGGAAAACGACGGGTCAGCAGCAACGGGGGGACACCACGGGTTGAATTAGATCGTGCAAAAAATTGGAACCCACCAACAGCGTTACTCGTTTGACGTAACGCGACAGGAAACTGTTTGTTTGTGGAAAATGTCCACCCGGAAACGGAAAGCCGCCCACCCGCCTGTTAAGCCGTCATGATGAGAACGACACCGAACCCGGGGACGTTACAATTTTACGATAATAAATAATAAGCCCTCCTGCCCCTCACACCACTGTGGGCCGTCAACAGTTGACACTAACAACCCACCAAAACCCACCGTGTCCGTGTTGGGTAGCGTTGGGTGCGAGAAACCGAACCGAAATTGGCAAAATTGCTACTCGAGACGCGGAACGGGGCAGCACAAGTTTCGCGAAACGGAACAGCAGCAAAATAGAAAACCGGAGCCGCAATCGATGCCGGCGAAAATTATGCCATTTAAGCTCCCTCGCTCCCTTCCGTGTTCCCCCGGCCACCGGCACTGCTGTGGGCTTGTTCGTAAAGTGAAAATTATTGTTTTAAAGCGCTGGTTATAAATTAATGTCCTGAAGGATGGACTCGTTCCCTTTCCTGGCAAACGATTCCGATAGCAACCAACAAAGCAAGGCAACGTGCCCGGGGAAATCAATTCTAAGAGGGATGGGTCTGATGGGTAAGATGATGGGGGGAGGATGATGCGGAGATTGAAAGTTCGTCGGTGCCTAAGAATAATTTTGGGTCGGCCATTTCCGATACAACTTCTGCTTAAACTATCAGAACGACACTTAGTTGTTGTCATGAGGTTCACATCAGTTGGGGAATTACTTACGTTGTTAACGAGGAGAGAACTACGGACCCATTTTAATGAGATTTTTGTTGATGGTATCCTAATTGGATAATTTATTTATTTATTTATTTATAAACGAACTACCTTGTATCAAAGCGGAAGATAATTAGGGAATTATTATGTCATAAAGGATTTTTGTTATATCAAAGTTGGTTTTATCTAATATGTCAGAAAGGACAAACCTTGCAGTATCTGGCATCTACTAACTCCCAACACTCATGTACGTCCTCTAATGGACTCTAATTTGGTGCTGTTTAAACATAAAAATATGAAACGCTTAAGTCAGCGAAACACCGAATGTTAGAAGAAAAAAAATATTACAAATTAATATTGCTTTATATTCTCCTGGAATTGGCTGGATGCGTCATGTTAGTAGAAAAATACCGGACAACCTAGCCCTCAGCGTTCTACAAGGCCATCTAACTAGATAAAGGCGGTGTCGTGGACTCAGTTTAGCATGGAGGTTTAATTTACTCATCGAAACATTCAATATATTTTTCAAATTCCTTGACAAGCACTCTTACAGCATTTTTAGTATAAATCACTGAACAAATCTCTTTCGCTGTGTTCAAATTGACAGCGATCGCTCGGGACCGAAAATGCCTGTTCGCGCATCACTTCCCGCAGCAACGTTTCATTTACGTTTCCCATTATTCCAGCTAAACGATTGATTCTTGGAATCTTCCATCCATCCTCGATTGCCAAATGATGGTCAACAGCGGGAGCCTTGCGACTACATAGGGCGTACATCGCCTCCCGAGCGAATGGCGGCACCTTAATCTTGTCCCATTGTCGGATATTGTTGCCGTCGTCGACACCGTCCGTTGCCGGGGCGAAGGGAGGAAGAAACAAAAAACCGATAAACTCCCACGCCAGGGCCGTGAAAGTTATTGTCGTTTTTTTCGAGAGGACACTTCATCAGTGCAAATGCGCAGCGACCTTCCCGGGAATAGCGGTTCGTGTCCTTCGTCGCGAAGTGGGTCCGTTTCTCGAATGACCCTTGGGGATGGGGGATGGCTGTACGCAGGGAATCTCCTGCCAGGAAATCTCCTGCGATTGTTTTATGAATTCCGCTATTTGTCCGCTCGTGTTTTCCGGAGTGCTTTTTTACACGGCACGAAACAATATTATCATTTTTAACAATGGCGCGTGTTTTCTCGAGTGTTTGCTCCGGACGTTCCGGGGGAAGCAATGGCGCATTGAGAATAGCTTTCTCGTACTGCAATAACCTTTCGATTGCTCTGGGCGCCATGTTCGGGTGAAATGTTAATGGCCCGCTGGTGCTATTTTCGTTCTTAGCGAGCCACGGGAACGATCAAAGCAACAGTTGTTGTTAAGCAGCTCCACTTCAGCATTACAGTAGCACCGTTTACAATCAGCGCTTCGTTACTTGAGCCCCAGCCTTGCAAACTTGCGCTAAACGGTTTCGTTTAAAAAAAAACCAAAACGACAGTCATTCTTACGGGGGAAGTGCTTGGAGTTGTTTCTTTGTTCCCTTTGCCGCCAGCTTCGTCCCGAGAGGGCAGAAGAAATTTATTCCATTTTTTGAACCACTCAACCCGTACCTGTAAACATACGGTGCTCGGGGTTTTTTTTCTACAATTTTAATCTGTTCCCTCCCCGGGAGCAGATGCTTGCTTGCTTTGATGTTTGCGCTATCACTGAGCTTTAATCAGCTGCTCTCAGTAGAACCGGGCCGGAGAACGGCACACATACAGGACAAGCAGGTATAATTATCTTTCTTCGACTGTTGTACGGGCCCTTTTATTCCCGTGAGCCAGTGGTGACTTCATGCAGCGCGGTACAAAACGCTCAGCAACATGCCTGACAGAGAGACATGAGTTTCGGTTAAAATCTCGACAAACAAAAAGCTGCCTCCATCGAGTGGGCGACGATCGGAGGAGGATTGCTGATGCGCAAAAACCGGAAGATACACTTCTGAAATGCTGCCGAAGGGAGGCCCCCGTGTTTCGACCCTCCGTGACCGGTGTCTAACCGTTTTCTGTTGACAGTTTTCATTTCTTCGTTTGTTTCCGGATGTTTTTTTTTCTTTCGTTGCAAAATAGTCTCCTTCATTTTTAGCAAAAATATGCTTTCATCTTGCAAAACGTGCCTTTCGTGTGGGACGCGGAGGAG
>JXWZ01011833.1:0-14998 GCA_000956215.1 Anopheles farauti No. 4
AAGTAACATTGTTTACCTTCCATACACGATCGGTAAACACACACCGTGTGTAGAGCAGCGGAGGGTCCAATAATAATGGACGTGAGCGGTAGAAGAGTGAGGTTTGGTTATGATTGATGTGCGTGATAGGTTAATTTGGTATGAAAGCGTTCATTATTTGGCCGTCTGCACCGTCACCACTCCCCCTACCCCTCCTCTCGAAACGCTTCGGCTTGTGTCACTTGGCGGCCCGAAAGTCGCGTTGAGTGATATTTAAGTTTCGCCCACTCACATACAATACGCAGGCAAATGAAGTGAGAGCGTCGTAAAGATTAAGCGTGCTCCTAGGTGTCATTGAGAATGTCACAGTCATTGCCGCTTGAAGTGATTGTTGCGCATGTGTGTCTCTCCGGGAAGCGAGAAGAAGTCCAATGCAGAGGATTAAGATGTCGTGAAACGATACCTTTTCCGGCAATTCATCCAGTGCATGCGGATTGAAATTCTCATTTGACATTTAGTAATGGTCTGTGTTGATGAATGATAGTAATCACGACAGTGGCGCCATCTAGCGGGAAAAGGATGGTGCTAGAGAGGAGATACATTTTGTCAGCCTCATCGACGCCGGTGGCAACAGTTCGTTTAGTGCTGCTTTAATTGCTGCCTGTCAAATAGTGTTGGCTGCTCGACTGTGTAAAACAACAAACACAAAATGCACTCAATGTAATAGACTGAAATAGACCCTCGGGCTGGTAATAAAACACAACGTATCCTTGTAAAATAAAAGAAAACACACACCACAAAACTATAACAAAACGGTACAACTCCTCAGACAAATTGGCCCGATGATGGTGGGCGCGAAGAGATGGTGCCGATGACGGTTGATGGTATGATCGTTTAGTTTCATTCGCTTCCTCCTTATTACTACTGCTACCGCGCTACCTCCAATGGCACCTGAGTGCGCATTTTCACCAACGAGTTACCTTACCGTGTTTTGTTGCGCCTTGCGCTCATCTTCCATCACCCAGTGTTGTTTTGTTCCGCGTTTCTTGCCAAGCGTTCATTTTCCCTTTTTATTTTCACACCACTACCACCACCATCATCACTTTACAAACTCTTGGTAGTGCCTCTTGAGTTCTTCCCGTGCTTGTTTTCTTTCCTTTCAACAGTCACCATTCGCTCTTCGCCTCTCCCACTGGGCGCCTCTGTGGTTCCATTATATTGGGGAAAGGTGTGGTGGCCACCGTTCATTTTACCGTTCACACAAACGTTGTACAAACAGATTGAATATGTGTGTGTGTGTGCGTGTGTGTTTGTACGCGTATAGCGTAGCATCACCACGTAAGCGCATTTCTTGAACGGTCAGGGCGGCCGCCACGGCGCGCCAGTGGCCAAATGATGATGATCATGGTGATGAGATGAGATTTTCCACCGCTGGCCATCGAGAAGAATCGGTTGCGGGGGTGCGCCACCGTCAATCTCACCTTTGAAATCTTTCCACCATATTATAGGCTTATTAGCCATAACGAAGCGATTTGAAATTAATTACGAACAACCCCCGCCGGTGGTGGTGTTAGGTGTGTGTGTGTGTGTTTGTTTGGTACGGTATATTTGAACAAGAAAAGCGAACATCATCACACTGTGTGGAAGGATGAGAAGAGGATGGAAAGTGGGTGGGTGGGTTCGTGTTGGTAATTCCACGATCATCGCCTGCCTGTGCCGTTGTGCGCATGAAGGTGATCCCTATTTTAGAAGATCAAGTGATCGTAGATGGATGGGCGGAAATGAAGAAAAACTCAGCTTCTTCCCACCCGCCCCAAAGCACCAAAGGCGGCGCGCTATAGGCCGGGAAAATAAATACACGCACATACAGCATTCACTCACGTGTAACGTTGAGTAATAAGGCTTTTTTAGTGTAAGCGTGTAAGCATTAGGAGAGTAGGTGAAGATTTCCAATTACCGGAAATGATCGGGTTGAGTGAGAAAAATTTGATCCGACTTCAGATAAAGACGAAGCTGTGTGTGTATGTGAATGAAATGGTATGAATTGGATTCAATTTAAGCTTTCCAATCGGTGCCGCTGCCCAGTAAGAAAAAGGTCTAAAGAAAAATCGTAAGAAAACCCTCCGAACAAACTCGTAAATAAATATTCGTATAATCCATCCCAACCGCATGTGCTAGTGTGGTAAAATTAACGTGACGCAGAAGAAACGATGCATTTTGTATATGTAATCTCTAGAATTGGTTAAAACGCATTAATTAAAGCGTGTTTTCAAGTAGATTTAATAGCATTTAACGCCTAGAAAAATTCAATCTGTACTATGTTTTATTTTGCAATGCATAAAATTTCCCCGTGTTCGGTTAGAACTGTTCCCTTCTTCAAGTGGATGAAGAGCAAAACGATACGATGCGCAGGGTAATATGTGAGCTGAAGCCTGCTGTGTGTTGGGTGATTTCGTGCCGCTTTCTGTAAGTCTCTGAAAAATAAAGCATAAAACAGCGAACCGTGCTCTCTCTCTCTCTCTGCCAGGGAGCGCGGCTGGGTTGCTACACAAACGATCAAAAATTAAATAATTACCTCATTACACACCACCTCACAATCATGCGCCGCGCGGATTCATACGATTCATTTCGCATGCCTCATTCACCTTTTCCCATCCGCTGCTGGTTTTTTTTTTTGAAGCTCATTACACTCACTTAACACACTTCATTTCTTTTCCGCATCTTTACCGACACGCCCGCCAAACGCTCGAACCAACCAAACGCAACCCCAGCCAAGAGCAGTGGCGGATCACGCCCGGTCAATAATTTCTCGTTTCGAAAATCATATTACGTGCTTCGTACGATACTATAGGCACACACGAACCGTGTTTACTCTGATTTCTCTAATTTGTTAATACTCCCCTCGCGGAGGGAGGCCGGGTGTGTTACCGCCGGCTGGATTAATGTTCAAATTTTGACTTTCAAAATTAAATAATTTGACGTACACAATATCGAAGAAGCCTACCCATGCGCAGAAATGAAGCAACTGGTGTAATTGTAAAGTAGTTGCGTTAATTAATCAAACCGCTTTCGATGGTTCGGTAATGTCTGCTGTTCAGCCTCCAGCTCAGATACAAATTACTATACTTTCACTTAAACACGATCTTTCCTCACCCTTGCGGCGGAGCTAAACTTTTGCACAGAAAATTGTTCCTCGCCTACACTTTACAAAACATAACATTCATATCAGAAACACACAAGCTTCTTAATTCATTAGAACAGTTTCATCCTCACCTCTTCATATCCATTCATACATAACACGAGCGATCTTTCATATTTGAGCATCATTTAACAAACGCTTGACTCTGTCTTTCTCTCTTCCGTCTTTACCATTCCCCGTTCCATTGGCCCTATTTTGTAGGCAACATTACCAGATTATCAACCGATCGAGAACTACCGCTCCGAGGACGATGAAGATCGCGACCTAGAGGATCCGAGATGGACACCCGGACTGTACATTGATAATGACTTGTTGATGTACCTGACCGCCGCTCGTTCAATATCCGCCTTTCAGGGTATGTGCGAGGAAGATGGTTGTATGGCAGCCAGTCGTGACGATACAACTATAAATGCATTTGATGTTGTAAGTACAGCCAAACGTCGTGCTCGCCGGATTGATCCGCGCTTCTCCACTCACCGCTTGTGTGTTTCGTTTGTCCATCCACAGCTACACGACTCAGGATACGACGCCGGTAAGGCACTAGAGGCACTGCTCAAGTGTCCCGTGACGAAAGGAATCGAGAAGAAGTGGACCGAGGAGGAAACGAAACGCTTCATCAAGGGTTTGCGACAGTTTGGGAAGAATTTTTTTCGCATACACAAAGATTTATTACCACATCGGCCAACGGTAATGTGATTTGGGTTTTGCATAGTGCCTGTCGAATCCCCGATACTGAGAGTGTTTTTTCCCCCCATTCTCTCATCTTCTCGCGCCCATCTAGCCGGAACTGGTGGAATTTTATTATCTGTGGAAGAAAACTCCGGGGGCGAACCAAAACCGGCCCCACCGCAGACGACGGGCGAGCTCGCTCCGAAGGCGCAACACACGGACGAACAGTAATGCGAGCGGCGGCACCCCGCCCAACAGCAGCAGCGGTAGCAGCAGCAGCAGCAGCGGCAACAACAGCAACAGCAAGAAGGAACAGACCCCCGAGCGCACCGTGACGGATACCGGTTCGTCCCGACCGTCGCCGATCGGCAAGGAGGAGAACAGCTCCGTCACCGAGGACGACGTGAGCGAGTGCGATAGTGATTCGAGCGCCAATAAGGCGACCGCAGCGGCGGTAGCCGCAGCGACAGCCCCCACCGCCAACGGTGCTACCGGGGTCGTTGGTGGAGGTGGAGGCGGCGGCGGTGTCGGCGGCGGAGGTGACAGGATCAGCAGCAGCAGTAGCAGCAGCAGTAGCAGCAGTAGTATTAGCAGCAACAGCAGCAACAGCAGCAGCAGCAGTAGCAGCAGCAGTAGCAGCAGCAGCAGCAGTAGCAGCAGCAGTAGCAGCAGCAGTAACGGTGCAAACGGCGGCGTCGGCGTTACCGTCGGCGTCGGAGACTTTACGACGACGGCCAGCAGCGGCGGCGTTGGCGGGGGCACGGTCACCGGCGAGGAATCTCCGTCGAGGATGCGGACCCGCCAAAAGCCAACCAAGGAAACGAATGCTACCAACGCGAAGCGGCCAAAGCGTGGCGGTACGGAGACGCCTGAGCAACAGACAGCAACCACCGGTTCGGCCGTTACCGCCGGTGGTGGTGGTAGTGGTAGCACAGGAGCCGGCAGCAGTAGTGGGAATGGGACCGGTGGGAGTTTGGACAGTCCCAAAACACCTAGCAAAACGACGGGTAGCAGCAGTAGCGGCGGCGTCGGCGGTGGAGGCGGTGGTAGCGTCAGTAGCAATAATAGTAATGCCGGCAGTAATGCGTCCGGCTCAGCGGAAGGCGGTGGAGGAAAACACTCCTCGCAGACCGGGGGCAAAGGCAAGGGATCATCGTCCACTACCGCTGGTCCGGGCAAGACGGAAACTCCAGGCAAGGGCAAGAAGCGTGCGAACGAGCATGAAGCGGACGGTAACGATGGCCCCGACAGCAAGGATGGCCAGAAGCGAAAGCGTTCGGACAGCCCGGTGGAAAGTCTCACAACCGACAGCCGGCCCGGGTCGGTGTTGGATGAGATGGAGTCGGCTAGTGAGGCTGCAACAGAAGCGAGTGGTGGAACGAGAACAACCGGCACTCCAACACCTATCGGGCACGATCGGTTACAGCAGGGTACGGGTGCAAACGCCGTCGACGGTGTTGCTAGCACACCCACAATCACCACCAACACCTCCACCGCCACGAAGGATGACGAAAAGGATCCGCTCTCGCTTGGACCACCGAATACGGCCATCGGCGGCGAGCCAATGGTTACGGATACGAACGAAAACAGTAGCGGTAGCAATACGACGACCACTTCCACCGTCGCCAAATCATCATCGGGCGGTTCGGAAGATAAGGATGACGATTCGAACGCTGGTGCCGCGACCGGTGCCGTTGTTGCGTCTGCGGTAGCAACGGTACCAACGGCAGCGGACACTGCCAAACTGCCCGAAACGGAGGACATTTCGCCACCGTCGACGGCAGCAAGCACACCAGTGGCAACGCCGGCACTACCACTTGGATCTACTGCAGCGGCAGCGTCCGCCGCAGGTACTGGAGACGTTAACTCCTCCGAATCCGGTTCACAATCAACAGCGGCTACTGCTGGGGCGTCAGCGGAGGAAGGATCCGCTACGACACCGAACGGTACAGCCACGGGCGAGAGTAAACTGGGTGCAAGTGGCTCCGACCAGGAGATGGCGTCCAAGTTAGCGAACATGAAGCAGGAAGCAACGCCGACGCCAGGAACCGCCTCATCCGTGGACTACTCAAGCTCCTCCTCCAAAGAAGTGTTCATCAAGAAGGAACCGAACGAAGATGCGAATGGTGCAAGTGCGGCAGCAGCTGCCGTATCCAGTGCTGCTAGTGCAGGCGGTGCGACCGGCGATCAATCGGTGGCAACCGCAACACCAGCAACGGTCACCAACAGCAGCGAGCCGCAGGACTTGAAGCTAAAGATTGAGGTTAAATCGGAAGCGAAACTTATGCCGGGTGGTGGTGAACAATCGAACGCGCCGTCTTCCGCCGTTCCCGGGTCCGAGATGAAGTACGATCCAGAGAATCTGGTGATGAAACCGTACGAAAGTCACATCAAGTACGGCGGTCATCATCCGGGCGAGGATGGATTAAAGTACGGTGAGCCCAAGTATGGACCCCTGCCGCCCCATCATCCGGGTGCGGCGGAACCACCGCCAGGGTTGAAGTACGGCCCGCAGGATGAACCACTCGAGTACGACATGAAGCGTTACCCGGCGCACGGACCACCGGGACCACCGTCGTCGCAAGATGGTGGCCCGTTGCCGCTGAAACTCGGTGGACCACCGGGTGGTCCGGGATGTGAGGCACCACCACCACCACCGGGCGGTCACATGAAGCTCTCCCAGTATCCGCAGGATCTGACGGGTTTGAACCTGAAGTATCCAGCACCGGACGAGCGGACCAAGTTCGCTCCATCGCCTGCCTCGGACAGTGGGAGTGGGAGTGGTGTCGCACCACCACCACCGCCAGCCGGTGCCGGTGGTGGTCCGTTGCCGCTGATGCCGAAAAGTCACTACCCGGACCCGGCACAGCTGAGCATGCTGCGGCAACACTACGAGCACACGTTCAAGTACGATCCGATGGCGGCGGTGAAGTATGGACCACCGGGCATGCCACCGTTCGGTGCGATGCCACCCGGCAGTCAGCCGCCCGGTCATCATCCGCACCATCCGCACCTGTCGCTTGGCGTCGGTGGCACCATGCCACCCGGCGGTCCGCAGTCGCAGCCACAGGATCTGAAGTATCTACCACCGGAGGCCGGTGGTGGCGGTGGCCCCGGAATGGGACCGCTCAAGTATCCGCCTGCGTCGATCGCGAGCGACATTCCACCGGCGTCGCACAAGAGCAACAGCAGCTTCTCGGCTGACAATCTGCTGAAAAGTAGCAGCTCGTCTAGCGGCGGCGGTAATGATTCGTCGTCGAATCCGCTCGATGTGTCTGCGTCGGCGCGGCTCGCCGTGACACCGAACCAGGATAGTCAGGGTAGTAATAGTAGCTCACAGCCGACACCCCTGCACGGGTCGCCGGCGCTACCACCACACAGTACCGCCGGTGGGCCGTCCTATCCACCGCACGGTCCACCACCACCGGGCCATCCGGGGCATATCGTGAATCCGGGTCTGATGCCGACGACGCTTCTCGGTGCCGGACTCCCCAGCTCTGGCTCACCCGTTCCACCGTCGTCTCAGGCGGGTGGTGGTCATCCGCCGCCGCCCCCGCTCGGTGCGCATCCACTTGCACCACCTCCGCAGCTATTACCAACACCGCCGGGTTCGAGTCCGTATCAGCCTCCACCCCCGGGCAGCATGCATCGTGGCGGCCCACCGTCCTCGGTCGCTGTCTCCTCCGGGGCGGTTGGCAGTACCGCTCTCACCTTCACTACGGCAACTTCATCCTCCGCGTCATCCGCCTCGGCAACGTCACACTCACCCGCACCCTCGATGAGACCCGGCTCCGACAATGGACCTCTTGGTGGGTTGCAGCCCATGCCGCCCCACCATCACCACCATCGATCGGATCGCGATCGAGATCAGCGTGCCGGTCCCGGTGTGAACGACATGCCACAGACGCGGGCCTCTCCCATCAACTCCCTGCTGCAGGGTGTCCCACCGCCACCGCACGGTCTCCTGTCACATCCACTTCCACTGCACCTCGGCCATCACCCGGGTATGCAGCTTCCGCCGCACCATCCCGCGGCACATTTGGCCGCCGGTCCGTTAGTGGGACACGCCGGGCTACTGCCACCATCGCTAGCGCACGGTGCGGGGCTTCCGCTGCTCGGCGGGCCAACACCGTCCGCACTCGGAAGCCTGATGGAGGTGGCCGGTGCCGGCCGTCGTTCACCATCATCCGGTCCGGGCGGCCACGGGGGTGGTCCAGGCGGTGGCGCGCACATGCCACCAACCTCGATGCACCAATCCCCGTCCACACCGACCGGTGGTGGTGGTGCTGGCGGAGGACCTCCGCCACCGTCATCATCGTCGTTGAGTCGCGCCAGTCCAAACGTTCCACAGGGTGGTCCGGGTACGCCCGGTAGTTACCCGCCCGGTGGACCGGGTCATCATCACCGTTCCAGTTCACCCGCAAACTCGACCAGCTCGGGTTTGAGTCGCGGCAGCCCGATGCACCTCGGCAGTCACCATCCATCGACACCAGGCGGAGGCGGTTCGTCGGCAGCGGCGGCCGCCGCTGCAGCTGCCTCGGCCGAGCGCGATCGGCAGATAATGCGCCAGCAGAGCCCACACATGACACCACCCCCACAAACGTCGTCGGCACCGTCGGCCGCGTTGATCTCGAGCCCGCTGAGCAAGATGTACGGTGGAGCGGGTGGTCCATCCGCCGGCCAACGGTCACCACCGCCCTCGTCCCATCCGTTCCGACCGGGTGCATCGCCACCGGTCATGCGGCACCCGCAGATGCCACTACCTCTACCGATGACGGCGGGCCCGATGGCGGGTCTGCCCGGGTCGGTGATGCATGCCTCGCAACCCTACCCGCTGATGCACCCATCGCTGTTCAACCCACACCATCACAACCCGTTCTACGCACCGTACCCGTATGGGCCCGCTTACGGGCCGGGCTTTTCGTACATGAAGCCCGGCGGTTCGCCCCTAGACAATCCGATGCTGCACGGACACCCGACCGCGATACCGCCGCCACGACCGGAAGATGCACCCGGGGCCGGTGGCCCCGGTGGTGGCATTCACGGGAACGCCGGCGAGAAGTCGAAGTCTTCCTCCGGCGGAAGCAAATCGCAACAGCAACCGCAAACTTCATCCTCCTCGACCTCATCCGCATCGTCACTGTCCGGGGCGGGTGGGAACGATCGTTCGAAGCAATCGTCATCTTCCTCCTCCTCCTCGGCGTCCGGTAACGGAGGTCCGAACTCGGCGTCCAACCAAAGCAGCAGCTCCGCGGGCCCACCTGGCGGACCGGGTCGAGGTGGTCCTTCGCCGAGCGGTGCGCCGGGTCCGGGCGGTATGGTCGGCATGCCGGGTGGTCCACCAGGTCATCCGCTCAGTCCGTTCCATCCGGCCGGTCCACCTCACCATCATCACTCACCGTACGGTCCACCGCAGCCGCACAATCCGTTCATCGAGAACCAGCTGCCACCGGTCGGGGGAGGCAAACCGACCAGCCACATGGACGCGCTCCGGGCACATGCTCATGCCGCGGCCGGTGGCGGGTTAGGACCACCGCCTGGACACCACCCACATCACCATCCGGGACATGGGCCACCGTCGGCACCGCCTGGACACCATCCGGCACATCCGAGCGAACCGGTGCACATCGAAACGCTCGACATCGATCCGGATCCTGAACCACCGTCGCCCGTGCACGACATGAACCGGGGTCCGAGCCCGGAAGCGAAACCGGACGATACGGAGTGCCATCGATCACAGTCGGCCATGTAAGTATCAATGCCAAATTTTCTATACATAGATACCTTTTAGCTTAGGTTCAGAAATTGAATACATTTTTAAAAAGTATTTTAAGTATTACGTCACTTTACTTAAAGTGACAAATGTGTTCAATTTCCGAATTAAAGCCACAAGGCTGTGTTAAAAAAACTAATTTAAAGGGAATTTCGTTCATCATCCGTCGTTGCATCCTTTCAGCTTCGTGCGACGTTGCGATCGCGGTGACTACAACTCCTGCACTCGAACGGATCTTGAGTTCAAACCGACACCCGACTCGAAGTTGGCTCGCAAGCGCGAAGAGCGCGACCGGAAGCTGGCGGAGAAGGAACGCGAAAGGAAGGCACAGCAGGCCGCCCAGGCACAGCATCAACAGCATCAGCAGCAGCAACAATCACACCATCCGGCGTTGCAACCTCACCCTCACCAACCCCCGCCATCTCATCCGCACCATCCGCAGCATCCGAGCGTGACGGCGCACCAGCAGGCCGTGGCAGCGGCTCAGGCTCAGCACCACCAAGCAGCCGCTGCTTCGGCAGCGGCAGCAGCAGCAGCGGCCGCCCAGCAGCACCATCACCAGCAACAACAGGCTCAGCAGCACCATCAAGCGCAGCAGCAGGCTGCGGCCGCGGCAGCAGCACAGCAGCAGGCGGCAGCCCAACAACAGCAGCAACAGCAACAGCAGCAGCAACAATCCGGAAAACCAGGCAGTGCAGGCGGCAGCGGTGGTGGTGGGGCCAGTGTCAGTGGTCCTGGTGGTCCACCGGGGCCTCCACCACCCGGTCACCATCCGGGGCATCCGTCCCCAGGGCAGCAGTCGATGAAACCGGATATCAAACCGTATCCAGATACGCCGGCCCTGCGGCAGTTGTCCGAGTACGCGCGGCCACACGTTGGTTTCAGGTATGTCGTTTCGGAGTCGGATCTCATCTCCTTGCAGCGGCAGCCACAACTGATCGTTTCCATTGGAGGGAACGTGCAAAAACGTGGAGCTACTACCATTCAGATGTGATATGTGCCGCCTGAAGCATTTAGAGAGAATGTTGATGTGCTGCGTTTTTTTTTACCAAGCCAATTACGATATTTTTTGCCGGCTGTTTATTTTGTTTTGTGATCCCGACTCCTCTATCTCCTATCCCGATTATCCTCCAACTCTTCTCAAGCTTTCTTTTTGTTGTGTTGTACCGCATTTATTGCGATGGCGTAATTTTATTCTCGTTTCGATTCTCTCATCTTCCGCCACGAACTCGGCGACTCCGTCGAACGTTGTTTCATCTGTTTCTTTTTCTTTTCTCTTTTCTCTCGAATATATTCTCTTGTTCCGGTTTGATTTGTGTGTGTAGTCCCGTGGAGACGATGGTTCCGCCACCATATCATCCACTGTACAATAGAGAAAGGTATAATATATGTGGAATGTTTTTTTTGTTCATACCCTTTCCCACTATTTAAGTTTATGCTGCTTTTCCGTGTTACCGAGACCAATCATCCCAAACGTTTGTTTTTCAGTCGCTTAACATATCGAAGCTCATTGCAATAATATTATTTGCGTGGTTCATTTAGAAAACGCTTTCACTACCACTATTAGCGCGGTTGCATTATATTCCTTTTTTATTGCTTCGAATTGCATCATTCGCGATTCGCAATCCATTCTCTATTCATTCACAATGGAAAATATTGTCATATCAAATTTGTCATAAACGCTTTTCTTCCATTGCATCTTCTATCAACATTCGATCCCCCATTCCTCCGTACTGTGTCACTCCATCTGCATGTATCTTTTTTTCTGTATCATAAAAATTGGATAAACTAATGGTATTATGTTTTCGTAAGTCTCTCGAAAAATACTGCTTCTCCGTCGGTTTACAAATTGCTTCAAAATTATTAATTAATCACGATTGGCTGGTAGTAGTCGATTGGCAAGTATTATTTGCGTGTGTAGACTGTGGTAGTAGTATTTTTCCGAGAGCTTGTGGGATTTTATGATAATTTCATGCCAAAGTCATCTGCCTAAAATTCAATATCATTTGTTATGCACGAGAGAGAAACCAGAGGAAAACTCAATCACACAGACACAAACACCGCGCGTTCTGCGAGTGCTGTACAGCTGCTGTTCACTCAATCACTCAATTCACATATCGCACATCAATCAACACTTTGTGCCAATTCATTCGCCAATAAGCGCTCCTGTCGAACGTCACACAAACCGACAATAAGGCATTGTTGAAGTGTTAAGGTGTTTCTTTTACAAATTGCATAGTTTCAGGCTGACATTATACAATCTGCATAACATCAATGCTTTACAAACAATTGATTCGCCATTTCCCTTTCTATCAGTAAAATGTTTGTGGGCGCGCGTGTGTCTGGGCAATTTTGTGTGCTTGTGTTATTCCCGCTGTGTTTATTATCTGTCCTGCCCGTCCGTCCTGGTGCTTTCGTTCATAGAATGATATTGATCGATTTTTGCGAAATTTCTCCGATTAACAGGGACATCTTTTTTAGGGAATTTGAGGACCTCAAGAACCAGCCCGGAATGGGCCCGTCTCGATTGGATCCGCACTGGATGGAGTACTATCGCATGAGGTAAGCGTGTTTATTGTTCCTGCGTAATGGCGGGCATACAAGTTGTACTAATTTTGGTTTTTTTTTTCAACTTTCCAGAGGAATGCATCCGTCACAGTTTCCTGCCCTATACGGTAACCCTGCTGCCATCGCACAACTCGAACGCGAACGAATAGGTAACGTATCGATCCTGTAGGACACTGGTAGCGGCTAACCCAGCACACCCCCGAGCGGAAACAAATGTGTTTTTAGTATCCCTTCCTTTTTGCGCAACAACCAACCGCCATGTATCGTCACGCTTCTTCACCTCATCGTTCGTCACACTCATTTCTTACGGTTATCTTTTTTCTTTTGTGTTTCTCTTTTCTTATTCCCACGTCGAACATCAAATTCCGTGACAACTGGATTGCGCGCGAATGTGTGTTTGTGTGTACATGTTCTGTACGTCCATGTTTTGATTAACGCGATCGCCGTTCCATCGTCTCTGCACGATGATGATCCATCTATATTGAATGCCTGGATTTGGACCGCATCAACCGCAACCGACGCGACCCCGCTGCCACGCGTACTTACACTGGGCTTCTCATCGACGTTTGATAATGCGGTTTTATTGTGATTTATCATTCAACTTCCGTTCCAATCGTTCCAATCCCGTTTCCCAATCCTTTAACTTTGTCCTTGTAAAAAAAAACTACAACAACCAAAAACGAAAACAAAATACAAACATCTACGGAACAAACCGTAACCACTACGCCGATGCCGACACCCCGCGGCCACTGCCAACATCAACTCTCTGCCAACTGGAAACAAATGAATCCATTTTTGCCAACTACGTTTTGTGCTATGGTAAAATGTCAATGCGTGTGCCCCTTGCCCCCCTTGGTAATTTCGTAATATTTTTTTTTATGATTTCCATAAATGCTATCTGTGTATCGTCCGATTGGACGTACGTTGAACGCTGCACGGTCCGGACGGTCGACTTTTACCACCCTCTCCGATGCCAATTGCATTTTTTACACAAACTATATAAAAAACGATCAAATCATTGTGTTTTCTTCTCACCATCACGCGCCTATCACGTTTTGTGCTTGCGAATTTGTGGCACGGTGAAACCACCACTCGTCTATTTATACCAACAAAAAAAAAACCTTTCTCACGAACAACAACTATGACGATCATATCCGGCATATGATCGTTAAAAAAATCCCTTTCCAAAACAAAACAAAAAATGTTAACATTGAACGGAAACGAAATGACAATGAAACGCTAAAACCAAAAAATTCAAACTGATCGACACGACACAGGCTTGCCACCGCATCCTGTTGGGCTGGATCCATCCGATCCGATGGTACGTATCAGCATCGAAACGTCAATCATGTTTTATGTTGTTGGTTTCTGTTCACTTGTTACAGTTGCGCTTGGCTGGCGAATATCACGCACACTCCCATACGCATTTGCACTTGCATTCGCAACAGCAGCAAGACTCGGCGGCAGCGGCGGCGGCGGCAGCGGCAGCGGCGGCAGCAGGTTTTCAACTACCACGTGAGTTTGTATTGCAAAAAAAAAAACCAAACAAAAACAAACGTCCATCAAAACGAATCACAACTGACTCTCCTTCATCCCATCACCATTCCGTTCTTCACCATTGCCGCCATGATCCTATCCTTGGTTCCGTTTGTAGAAGCGAATAAGATAAATCAAACCGATTATCATCGTGTGTACCCTGTTGTGTGTTTGTATGTGTGCTTATTCAAAACCCGTCCGCGCTAGAATTTGATATTTTGACGATCGTGTTACTTCCAGGTGTATTGCTTGTGATGCTCTCTTACTCTCATTCATTGTTCCTCGCTATAGAGCATTTCGTTTTTCGTTCTACTCGCGTCCTACTGATCTTTTATGGGTAGTTGTCTACTTGGGATATAAATTACGCGTAATGTATTGAGTTTTGCTAAGAAGCATCGATTCAAACGATGTTCTAGATATGTACGCAAGCACTCAGAAGATTCGTTGTTCGGTGTGCAACACTTTTGCGCAATTTAGGTTTCTCTGCCGTAGGGTATGCAAACCACACACATGAAGCCTCACTATGGTATCGTGAGAATAGGCTACATCATGAGGAGAACCAACTAAACGATGTGCCATTATGAGAGCGTTTTAATGAATCTCTTAATCAGCAGGAAAGTATATCATCTGCAAAACAGAGTGCATTCATAACCAACGAACTATTAATGCATTCAAGCGTACACGTACATCACATTCTTCGCTGCTCTTCTCTCCAACACTGTGACGTGACATCTACTATCATTTTCCACATTGTTTCCACTCATAAAGACTTGCTGCACCATGGTTTAATCTTACTTCAAAGCACACCTCAATGTTTTTCTTCTTCTTCCTTTTCCGTGTCGCATTTTTTAGCCAACGTTCCTCCCTATCCACGGCCGAATGTTTTAATGCCGAGGGATCCACATTCGGAGGTGCTTTTGCGTATGTCCTATGATCCACTGCAGGTAAGTGTCAGACGGTGGACGTGGGTTTGCAACCCATCCCGTCTTCCATCCGTTCTCGGTTCGACCACAGTGGAACCGCCGTTCGAAGTTCCGACGTAATTAAAGCAGTTTCTTCCACACCACCAGGCCGCTGAATTTCAACGACAAAGTGCATTAGACCGGGCGCATTCGCTGCATGAGCAGTACCTGAGGTATGTTATGCAGTGCAACACACAATTAGGGGTTTTTAAATATCAAATAAACACATTTTTCTTTCCCTACGCTAGGCAACACGAACGCGAGATGAAAGTGCGAGCACTAGAGGAGGCTGCTCGGGGTGGCAAACATTGG
>JXWZ01011834.1:0-14126 GCA_000956215.1 Anopheles farauti No. 4
CGCCCTCCCGATTGTCCGTACGAACCCGGCTGTCCGAACGATCCCGGTTGTCCGAAACCAGGCTGTCCCGGTTTAAATCCTTGCGCACCCGGGCTGTACATCGGCGGAGCCTCGTTGAAGCGCGAGTTCAGGTTGGGATTATTCACGGCCGAGTAGGGTGGTGGTGGGCCGTGTGAGTACGGTGGTGGAGGTGCTCCTGGAGCTGCATGCGTCTGGTGGGTGTTGTGTGTCGCTTGCACCGGATACGGAGGCTTCGCAGCACTCGACTGTACCGGATAGGGGGGTGACTTCGCGGCACTAGATTGCACCGGAACGCTCTGCTGCACCGGATACGGAGGCTTATTGACGGCGGGCTGCGCCATGGAGGAACCCGCTGGCTTTGCCTGACTGTTCACGTTCCATCCGATGTTACGCTGGCCCGAGGAGGTATCGACAGGAGCCGAGGGTTTCGGTGCTGGCTTCGACTGGTAGTTGCTGTAGCTCAGGCTGCCCGGATTGCTGTAGCTAGACGAAGAAGAGGTGCTCGGTTTGGATACTCGCCCGGAGGAGGACGAAGAAGAGGAAGACTTGCTGCGGCTCTTCGTCTTCAATGCGTCGGCCGTCGGTAGCAGGGTCGACACGGCCAACAGGGTGCAGATGGCGATCGCTTTCAGGCGCCTATTTTCGTAACCACCTCCCATTTTCACCGTCGTTGGATGCACTTTCTCCTTCACACGAGAATTTTGCATACCACCGCGAGATGGATGGATTTGACCTTCACCTCTTGCCTACTGCGTTTTTGCTGTTTTGTTTAATTGATCCGAGAATAGAACCACTTGATACACTTGATATTATGGGTAGAGAAAGCTAAAAATTCCACCACAAACTTAATGGATTTTCCAAGCGCACGGCGCACAGTTTTCCAAACAGCACCCACCTTCTACGACAATCACGAAAACAATGAAGAAAAAGAACAACAAAGTGGAAAATTATATTTCGCTTCCCTTGAAATCGATTTGCCGTCCCATGCAGCCAAAACCGAAGCAATATGAACAGTGAAGCTCTAATGACGCTCTAATTAGCCTCCAATTCGAGCGTCATTCGAGCTGTAAGCGTTAAGGCTTTCCTCGAAGAATACACACTAAGCGTAGAAATTACATCGTCTTTAATCAATTCCTGAACGCATACTAAATTGTAAAAATAATTTGTAGAATATTTCAATTTTCGCTTTTTTTCCGCGGAACATATTTCGTTCCACGATCTTTTGCCATAAGTCACCGTTGACTCCAAATACTTCACAATGGTCGATCGGCTCTTATCCCAAAGGTATTTACAAATTTTACTTTCCACACTTTAACGAAATACGAAACAACCCATTAGTTATGATATTTGTTATAGCACAACTATCCTTACGAATACATCTACAAAAAGCACCACCCCTAGACGTCAAAATTTCAGTAACTTTTCTAAAAACGCCTAGTTCACGGGAAAGGGTGATCCAACCTGCCCGACTTCACATGTGCGTACGTCAAAAATAGAAAAAAAAACTGTGAACGCGTGGTGATGTGCAGCCGATTTTTCGGAAAAATTTCTGCATTTTCCCCTCCTGCTCTGTGTGTGCTAAAACTGGAGCGTGCAACGCGACACCGGAAATCGGCGCACGGGTGTCCCCCCGAAACACACGGTTTCGTTCTCTAGGTTTTTCCGATTATTTTTCCGTTTTCGTTCGGCCCGTCGGTCCCGGTGACGACGACAGCAGCAGCGCGTGTACCACGTCGGCGAGTCTGCAACCACGAATTCCTCCTGTGTGCGTGCGTGTGCGTTGCTACGGGGCTCGGTCTCTCGCGGTGTGTCCCCCGGCGGTGCAAAAACGTGTCATCGGTTCCGACTCCGTTTACTGCGCTGGCCACATCCCCCAAAAGCAAGGCGAACAGGCCATTTTTGTGGTCGTTCCTCCGCGAATTATTGCAGCATACCTTGCGTGGAAGCGTGTGTGCGTGTGTGCTCTGAAGTGCGTACGTGCAAACCTGTGTATGTGTGTATAGAATAGAAATTCCCTTGGTTAAAAAAAAACAGCACGGGAAGAAAAACGTGTAAAACCAGATTCAACCGGCACCATACGGTAGGGGGAGGAAGGAGGAAGCTAAAGAAAGAAAATCTCGTGCGTGTGACACAACGGTGGCGCAATCTCCCCTTTGCACACACACAGATACACATACACACGCAGCAAAACTCCCATTGCGATCGCGAAAAAAAATAACAAGAGAAAGTGAGGGAAGTGAAACTCGACTGCTGCGCCCCCTTTCTGTTGCACCCTGAGTCGCGCCTGTTCTGTGTGAGAGTGTGAGTAAAAATGGCACAGGAAAACGATAGCAACGAGATGAACACCAAGTTCAGCAAGCTCAACGTGAACGCGATGGAGTTTGTTCCGAACTTTTCGCGTCCCGCGCCTGCCGCCGCCACTGCAGCGGCTCCGGTGCCGACGGTGGCAGCCACGGCGACCCCGGCAGCAGCAGCACCGACACCAGCTGCGACGCCCTCGGCCACGGGCACACCGGTGACGGGATCCCCGACAGGACCAGCACCACCAGCGCCAGTTTCGGCGGCAGCACCAGCTTCATCGGCCGCGTCGAGCGGTGGTAGCAGCAGCGGTGGTGGGGGTGGTGGCGGTGGCGGTGGGGGTGCCACTACGCCGACGTCAACAGCTGCCACACCGACACCGCCATCTTCGTCGGGCCCAACACCGATGGAGCGGGACGAAGATCCAGTCCAAATGCCAGATAACAATGGTAATCGTTGCTCGTCGTGGATACATTTCGACGATGCTCAACTCGTCGTACCGTTTTTTTTATTCTTCTGCACCGTATATTTTCGACCCGTATTCAAATTCCTCAAGAAGTAGCTAAAGTGCCGGATTCTGTGCCACCATGACATCTACGTTCCTCTCTACCTTCAGGTCGCACGGTCGGACGATGCGATTTTTATGAAAGGAGAAGTGGGTTTTGGGGGTGGTGAAAGGGCGTGCAAGAAAAGTGCTTGATTTAGTGGTCACCATCTCATCCCCCCTTGAACTAGCTCTCACTAGCAGCGGTCAATCATTCGAGCCGTTCTCTTTCCCTCTTCCACTTTTTGTTTCTCTCACGCAACGTGTGCATGATGTATGAAAAGTGCAGTTCTTCGTTTCCGATCGCGATACTCGTCCCTTCTTACGCATCTAGCCCAGTCACCCCGCCACCTAGCCTTGTTTTATGTTGATCTCTCTGACTCATCTCCAAGCAAAATTTCTAGACAGCAAACGGAGAAGAAAAAAAAACGCACGTGAAACATGAAAGCCGACGGTGTTTTCTTGTTTTTCCTTTCCCCGTCCACTTCTCCCGCCACGACGGTGGAAGGGAATCCTTTGGCCCACGGATGGGCACTGTTCCAATACGAACGGTGACGTTTTTTTTCCTGGAGAAGCCCTAATGTTCCTTCCATGTCCGGGTGGTTAGTGGGCGGTGGCGCTATTTTGTCCTCCGGGTGGAACACAAAATAGGGACACGGTTTGTTATTTTTTTCTGCATTTCTGCTCTCACTGCCAATTGCTCCAATCGCCCCCGCGCGTATCGTCTGGCCGCACCACTGTCTGGTAGCAGCTGTTTCTTCTCCGATTGATTTTTACTCCTCTTTGTTTCTTTGAGCGACCCGCTTTTCACCCGTGCTAAGGAGGTGGCGTATGAATTATTGAGCAGAAATTGGGATGCAGCAGAGCAGCAACCAAACACGCAGCAGAACGGGCGTCGGAATTGTGCTAATGTTGTGCGGTAGGATTGTGTGCAAAATGGTGAAGTAAAAAACCCTACTGTGATGCGAAGGTGCCCACTGCCCATTGACTGTCGTGATATCGCACGATTAGTAGGCCGGTTATTGGCGTGTGTCAAAAGCAAGCCACTTCACGCTCAAGAACACTGTGTGATGATGTCATCAACCGGAGGGGAGGAGACCACGCGTAAAGAAAAGTGATAGGAAAATGTAGTACTGCAGGGGGCTCTAACATGACGTATCTTACCCATCTCAGTGTGCTTGGCGTATTTAATGATTTAAGTCCGTGGGAGAAGTGGACTGCCACCACTCGTCTGCAATGCACCTTGCCTTGCTCACAGAAAAAAACATACGTTCTCACAAAGCATTAAGTGTAGTTGATTGAATAAAAATCGATGCCATATGCCCACCGGAGCTCCAAACCAGTGACCGTCCGGAGTGCGGGTCCTGGCGTCGTCCTGTTTTCTTTCGCATGCCGTAGTGCGCGCCTTGTTTCTATGACCTCAATACGAGCGGCCTTCCGCATTGCTGCTGCTGCTGCTTCACTGTTGGACTCTGCATGCATCCTAGATGATTAAACGTTTTAACTCGTTGTCAAACGAATCTATTGAATGATAGTTAATCATTTCCATTCATCCTCCTACCAGCTCAATTAGGATTTCTGCCCAGGAGAAGGAAGAAGCAAATTCGGTCGGAAGGGAAATTAATCTCCTGCGCTCTCGGTCTTTCGCATTCTCAGAGCCCAATACTATATCCTTCTTTCCCCGGTGCCATGGTATGGTGGGTTGGCTGACGTCTTTCATTCCGCAATGTTTACTATCATTCATTAGTACGCACTTCGAGGGAAAATAGTAGGCGTATTTTGACAACATACAGCAGTGTGTTCCTTACTATAGTATAATATGTTACATGGGTTCGATTGTTGCATTTACTCGTATATTTTGTGTTAAATAATAAACGCCTATGATTTTTGACAAACTGTAACATTTTCATTTGTTTCATTTCCATTATTACCTATTTAAATCATATTCCTACTCTCTCTCTCGCTCACAGAAAGCGAACCACTCGACAGTTGGGACGCGGAGGAGGATTCGATCCTAACGCCCGAGGATGAGGAAATGGAATTGGATGACGGTGACGTGGACGGTGAGTCCGCACCTAAAGTACCGAAAAAGAAGCCCCCGAAGGTGGAGGAAAGTCGAAGCAAAAAGGAACACGTGAACGTTGTCTTCATCGGCCATGTCGGTAGGTTTTTTTTCAATGAATAAACCGAGCTAGACCCGCAGAACTGGCACGAATTGTAAATGTGTTCACAATTTTCAGATGCCGGAAAATCCACGATCGGTGGACAGATCATGTCGCTCACCGGCATGGTAGATAAGCGAACGCTGGAAAAGTACGAACGCGAGGCACGCGAAAAGTCGCGAGAAAGTTGGTACCTATCGTGGGCGCTCGATACGAATCAGGAAGGTAAGGGCTCTGGCGGAAGCAATCGGTTTGTGTGCGTGCGTATCTTTTATCTCTCCCTGTTTGTTTTGTTTTTCCCCACAGAACGTGACAAGGGAAAGACGGTGGAAGTTGGTCGTGCCTATTTTGAGACTGAGAAGAAACATTTCACCATCCTCGACGCACCCGGGCACAAGAGCTTCGTGCCGAACATGATTGGAGGTGCGGCCCAGGCCGATCTGGCCGTGCTGGTAATCTCCGCCCGTAAGGGTGAGTTCGAGACCGGCTTCGATCGGGGCGGCCAGACGCGGGAGCACGCGATGCTGGCGAAGACGGCCGGTGTGAAGCATCTGGTCGTGCTGGTCAACAAGATGGACGACCCGACGGTCAACTGGGACCTTGAGCGCTACAACGAATGCAAAGACAAAATCTTACCATACCTCAAGAAACTAGGGTAAGCTTATACTGCTCGAACTCGTTCCGGGAACGGCACTGACTTGCCCCATCGGATGGCTACCCCATTTGCAGATTCAATCCACTGAAGGATCTAACGTTCATGCCGGTGTCCGGCATCACCGGACAGGGTTTGCGGGAACCAATCGACGACACCACGTGCCCCTGGTACCAGGGTCCGGCCTTCATACCGTTTATCGACGAGCTGCCATCGTTGAACCGCAAAACGGACGGTCCGTTCATCATGCCGATCGTCGACAAGTACAAGGACATGGGTACGGTGCTGATGGGCAAGGTGGAGTCGGGCTGTGCAAAGAAGGGCACCAATCTGCTCGTGATGCCGAACAGAGTGAGTTTGCGTGTGCTTTCTCGGAAAACCCGCTCAAGGAGCATCTCGCTTATTGCACTTGTTTTTTGTGTTTGTCGTTGTTGCTTCCAGACTCAAGTTTGCGTCGATCAACTGTGGTCCGACGATGAGGAAGTTACCTCGGTGGGGCCTGGTGAAAATGTGAAAATCAAAGTTAAGGTATGTAATATGTAAAATGTATTGCCTTTGGTGGCTGGAGTTGGAACTAAGAAACTCGTCTTATTTTGCCTCGAAAGTTAGTTGAGTTTTGGGAAATTATCAATAACAATAATTTATCTCACTTACAGGGCATAGAAGAGGAGGACGTTTCGCCCGGTTTCGTCCTGTGCGACGCGTCCAATCCGATCAAGACGGGCAAGATTTTCGACGCACAGGTCGTTATCTTAGAACACAAATCAATCATTTGTGCGGGATACTCGGCCGTCATGCATATACACTGTGCCGCTGAGGAAATTACTGTTAAGGTAAGTGTGTCCTTTCACCTCTCAGAAGGTGCGCTTAACCACACGTTTTCCCGTTTCCCCGCGCAACAGGCTCTTATTTGTTTAGTTGATAAGAAAACGGGAGAAAAGTCCAAGACAAGGCCACGCTTCGTGAAGCAGGATCAGGTCGCCATTATGAGGATTGAGTGCTCCGGTTTGATATGCTTAGAGCAGTTTAAACTATTCCCACAAATGGGTCGCTTCACGCTTCGAGATGAAAGTAAGTTGGCGAAAGAAGTGGCCTTTACATTAAAATGCTATTTTTTACATGCTAATATTGTTTTTGTTATCCTCTCACAGATAAAACTATCGCTATCGGAAAGGTGCTGAAGGTTGTGGAGTAAGGTGTGACTAAAGGCTCCAATTCAACTTTAGACACAATATACTCTCACACTGACAGAAAACAAAACAAACACACACAAACACCTCGTTTTCAATGGCAGCGAAACAAACAACAACAATGCAACTACAGTGTCCTTTTATCATCCAGCAGCGTAGTAAGACCGGAAACAAACAGGCACAACAAACCTACCCACACACACACACATACACGCATACCCGGTACACACGCACACATACTGCCCCTATTCCCGATTGTTGCGCAATGCACCGTTATAGATGTTGCAGGAAACCCGTTTACACTACATCCCCGTTTTGAGATATGATCGTGCTTCTTATTCTGGTTACACTTCTAGTGCGTTTGACTTTTTGACTGTCGCTTTCGCAACATACACACATACACTTCCATTCTCGTTATCTCTCGCTTTCTCTCTCTCTGAACTTCTTTTTCTTGCTGTTGGCTGTATGTGTGCGTTATTATTCCGGCAATGTAAGAAAGACACGGTTCCGCACCGTTTCGGATTCGTTTGCGTTCGTCTGTGGAATTGAAACATTCGTTGTAAAAAAGCGGGCGCAACCGAGAACTAGGATTAAACGAGGATCGTATTTATAGTTATATTTGCGAAAACACACAAATGGAAACGAAACTGAACCGTTAGCGTAACAGAACACGAACCAGGAATGCAATCGAAACTAGAGACACACGACACACAACTAGCGCCAATCAGTAAGCGGATTAGCATCCCAAAGCCAGCGAATTAGTCTCCCGCGCGCACCACTGTCCAAAAGGCGGCGGATAATAGACGACGACGATGACGACAACGCGACAACCCTTTTGTGGAACCATATATTTCATATAAAATGCGCATATGGTGACAATATCTTGTATACAGGCGTATGTGTGTGCAATTTTTTTACACCCATACTCCTCCATCGCAAGCTTCCTTAACCCGTTTATTAGGATACGGTGGGGTGTGTTGCTGAAATACCAGCTTGCCACAGAAAATTCAAAAAAGAAATGCATCAATTTATCTTCTTGTATGCATCCGTCTCTGTGCGAAACGATCGACACGTACAGCTCAGAGTAGAAATTCTTTTAATATGGGTGTGTGTATGTGTGTTTGTGGAGCACAGCAACAGAACCGAAAGATCGCAACGACGTAAACCAGCACAGAAGAGAGAAACACTCAGAAGCAGTTGAGTGTTTTGGACTGAATCGGAACAAGATGCAGCAAGCTAATAACAATGCGATCAGAATGCCGGGAAAGGAAACACTCCATACATCTAACAGAAAACATTGATGCTAAGCATGATGCATCTTGGAAACTATTGTATAGAAGGGTCAGTGTGTGTGTGTGTGTGTGTTTTTTTTTGTCAGCGCGTTAGTGCATTTTCTGAGTGGACAAGTATGGAATGAGAAGAAAGGAAAAAAGTTAAAGGACATTTTCGGGTAGAAAAATTGTAAACATAACCCGGACGGTATCAATCGGAGTGAGTGTGTGTGTGTGCGTGTCTGTCCGCCCTCCAAGAACACTGTGAACACCACCACACATGCGCAACAAGAGCAGGAAGAACTTTTAAAGTTGCGCGCGCATTCGCCTGCCTGTTAATAATCGCAAGAGACGATTTAATTGTTTATGTCTTGTTTAATTCTCACCTACACTTCGGTAACACATTCTCTCGACACAAAAAAAAAACACGCGAAGCATAGCAACGCGCGCATCGGGCAAACATATTTGTCGTGGCTAGTGGACGAACGAACCGAGCTATTTAGCCAAAAAACAGGAAAAAAAAAACAGGAAGGGAAAGCGGTATGAAACGAAATGAATAATAATAATAAAAACAACAACAACACACACGCACCATTCGCAGTGGTTGGTGTGCGAGGTGTGGTGTGGCAGTCGAGATGGCAAGTGAATCAAACATTGTTACCCGTTTTGATTTGTTGCAACACCCGGATTAAGATTTATCGATAAGCTAGTGTACGAGAGCTTGATTTTGTTCGTATTTTTCCTCCTTGGAATTGTGGATGATTTGCAAAGGATTTATCTTTTTTTTTGTTCTGTTCTACTATATATGCACCTTAAGAGAAACCTATTCGACGTGCACCAGCCTGTACCGGTATAAAACGGATGCGAGGGAGAAAAGTGAGTTGTTAAATTAGATGTCGCGTGAGAAGCAGTAAAAGTATGCGCTAGGTGCATGATATACAGTTGATTTGCAAAACAAATATCGTACATACATCGCCGCAACGCCGTGGTGCGAAGATAAATGCTTTCTCCTTATTTTACGCCAGCCCGACTGGAAAGTGAAACAAACACGTAGCGTAAAAACCGCAACGGCAAGTGTGTAAGGGCGGTTTGTACAACCATAATGAACGCTAACGAGACTTGTATGTGTGTGTGTTGAATCGCTTAAGGGAGTGAAACACTACAGGCAAATGGACATCTATTCTAATTACTCATCTAATCAAAAGTACCGTAAAGAAAACAAACAAAGCGCAAGCTCTCCTTAAGTGAAGAAGCAAAAAAGAAGAAACAGAGAAAATGCATAACCCTCCCACATGTTACACTTGATGATAATGTGAAGACCCTTTCTTCCCATATGTGCTTTAGTTTTTTTTTAACAGCCGTCTTGTTTTGAATTCTCGTTTGTTTTTTTGATTTTTTTTATATTTTGACCACAACAGGAAGAAGAAAAACACGCGCACGAGAAAGAAGAAGAGAAGAGGAGGAGGAAAAACAAAGGAAAAAACATGAGAAAACGAGAAACATTTGAAGGAAGAAAATAAAGAGGTCTCTTTTTTGAAAATGAAAAAAAACCCAAGCACGAACGTACCGTACCATACAACCGATGACAGATTGAACCGAACGGAAGAAGATTGATAATCTCACCTGCGTCACGCTTATGAATCAACAAATCAGTAACAAATCATATGATTATAATTAACAAATTTGGACATTCTTCTAGTGGACTCGTGAGAATCTCCAGAGTGATGCTGACATTAATCATAAAGGTGAGTAAATGACAAGAAGTCGTTAAATTGAAGGAAACGGAAGAGCAGATTAGCGGTCTGCAAACAAACGAACGAGGAGCCTGTCTGTCGGGATGTTATTCTATTATTCACGGAAAACTGGTTCCTTTTGAAATTTAACTTTATCTGATATCCAAACAAATTTTTACTTTCCATTCTAGCAATCTCTTGGGAAAGAAAACTTTCTGCACATTTAACTTTCAGTCGTTTCGGGGTTTCACCCACCCACCTCACCAGTCGAGGACACTCGTTCATTCACCGGAACAAACGCTTTTCTAGGAAAGACAAAATCTTCGTAGCGTGCTGACCGTTTTCCTGCCTATAACGAAGCTATTTAATTATGTTCGCCATGCAGTGCAAGGGAAATGTGGACCGATGGTGGCGCACAATTTGCTCCGATCGATCGACCGATCGATAAGCACCGCACGAAACGGTCGTTCTCGTTGGTGTGACGACGGTGTTGTACCGTGTCCTGGTCGAACAAGTTTCATTCGTTTCGATAATAATTATAGCCCTAATCGCGTTCGGTTCAAACTTATGATTTGACCGGAGCTGATGTCTAGCTTGCCGATGAGTTTTACTGCTGGCCCATGTGTGCAAGAACCAAGAATACCCTCCTTCGAATCGCAAATACTGGACGTTGAAGAAACAAAACAAAAAAAAAGTTTTATGTTTTTCCTTGGTCTCTCGATCTTCTCTTGGGACGGGGTTAAACTGTTCTGATGTTCTGGTGGGGATATGTTCGCGAGAGGCACCACTTGGATCTTCCCTTCTTGAGCTTTATCACGCATTGCTGTAGGCACAAAGCTCCCCATTCTCTTCGCGCGACTGGAAGAACTGGAATGAACGGTCAGCAAAACAAAACTACAAGCATCGTATCGCTCACTCACTCCCTTTGCAAGGAGGATGGGGCGACGGTACAAGTACACATCCGGTGGACAGGGACGGATGTGGGTACTCGCACAGGGTGCGCGTGTAATAATAAAGGCCTCTCGAGAGGCGAACCAAACCGCTCGCGTTCAGTGTACGTTCAGTTATTGTTGGCGCGTCGCCGAGCCAGAACGTGGTTGGCGTCAAGAACTTCCAGGCCCTTAGTCGCGCGCGAGTAGAACTGGACAAACGTGCGGGTGCGTGAGCGGTGAGAGATGGTGTACAGTTCTTTGTTGCATTCCAGATATTCGTGTCTTCGTACCCCGGGCGTATTGGCGTGAGCACTGAAGCGTTCCTGCTGGTGTTTTGTGTTCTGTGTTCTGTGTGGGAAGGTACAGTGGTTTCTCCGGCAAGGCATATCAAGCCTTCAACCACCGAACGGAAGAACGAGACGGATATTTTTACGCACGATCAGATTACTTGTCCCCGTTGCAATTGCCTGCGGAGGTCTTTGGCGCATCAGTTGCACATAGTTTAAGCAGTGAACCATTTGAGAGGTATGACATTTACACTTTACTTCTTGTCTGCTCCCATCATTCCTGCCTCGGCAAAGCTATTACGCCGAACAACTAGTCCAGATTATTGAGGAAGTTTGTAGCAAAACATTACTGATAACCATTATCACCGAAGTTGTGACCTCTAATGGCAGTGAGTGCGCCATGTGGACCTTGTGCTGATTAGCGCTTTCGATTGTGCGCCTTACCGCCGTGAGGATTATTACTGAGGAATGTAAAAGTGATCGCAGTATGCTGTGGGGGTGGTTTGGAGTTTTCGCAAAACCGCGCACCTCCACCGACCTCATTATTCTATCTGGAGAGAACCATAACTGGCTGCTAATCGACGGCAGCTGTGACGAATGTAGCCGTGGACAGATATAAAGATTAAGTTGTAGAAACTTACATCAACGGGAGGAGACAGCTTCCACGTGGAATGTTCTAGCCCGGGAGTCGTCCGCCCGGTGACGTCCATGCGGTCCTTGAGATTGAATATTTATAGTTCCATCTAGCATTGGTTTGCAATGTTTTCCAGTTCTAGCGCACGGCGCTAACCTTGCGCCACGGAGCCGCAACGACTAGGAACGAGTAAAGCCGGCAGGCTACCTTCAAGTGACATCGATCGTGAAAGTGAAGGTTCGTGTTCTAGCTCGTTCCGTCTACTCTAAACAGTGCGAGGAAGAGGCTCTCGATAACTTCCTCACCTGGAACATCATCCAGATTGTTTGCGCACCACCTAGAGGCGGTCCAGACACGGTGACAATCTTCAAACAATGTGCTAAATGGAGGTATTGTACTTCGTTGCAGGTTGCAACGGACTTCCATCTAGTTTGCATTGATGCTCGATCCTTGTATCCGGCGACAATTTGTATTCGCCATGCGTACGATTCGGTGGACGAATGTTAACAGCATGCAAAAAGTCATTTTATAGGTTGACACAAAAAAAAGATATCATATGGAACAAGTAGTTTGTAAGTGAAGGCAAAACTAAAAAAACACTCGCACAGCTTTGGACCATAAAATAGCTGCTAACACGCAAGCTTCGAGCCTGCCTGGATTACACAGCCGGTCACCATATTTGCGCAAGTCACCACGCTTGATGAGGTCTGTAGAGTGGGTGATAAACGCACAAATAAAAAAGGTCGATTCTACAATCGCTTATTCGGAGATGTTCGGCACTTGGTTTCCGGGAACAACAACATGCTTTTTTTTTGTTGTTGTTGCGCTTAACGTTCCAGTTTTATATGTGTTTAGATAATTTTATGGAGTGCTCGTTCACACTCGTTTAACCGTGATTGATATACTCTGTGCTGCACTCGAAGTGCTACTGTTGCTGCCAGTGCCCTTACTCATTGATCATAACGTGCTAAAAGCTGTCCACTTGAAGTGTGTGTGTACACGGTCCCTTCTGGCGGTTTTCGATGGATGACCTAATTTATTAGATTCGATCGGGTACTTTAACCGCATTGCTGCTGCTGCTGCTATTAGCTGACAGTAAATGTCAATAAAGAACAGCTGTTTAGCCGTGGGGTTCTTAGTAAAGAAACTATTACTGCCACACCTTTCAATCAAACAGTTTGTCAGCGCATTATAGACGTTACCGCCATGATTAGGAGGTGGATTAGCGCATGCACCCGGGCATGTAATCGATTCGTGCTCGTGAGCCGCGAACCACGCGACGTTGATCCTACGTAGCTGTGATGGACTAACCGGGAGGGGTTTCCCCGCTTTACGGTTCTATTCTATTTCACAAAAGCCAGTGGAGGCGTTTTAATAACCGATCATGCACACGAGAAGACTTTTCCGAGCGCAAGGCTCCAGCGTTGGAACGCCTAGAGGTTAGGTAAAGCTATTAACCTCTCTGCACGGCGTACGAGGGAGATTGCGGTTGCAGTCGATCCTCGCAGATCGCGCTGCAGATTGTTGACCCCGGTGAGTTGGCCTTGGTGGGGTATACCTGTTTCTACCTCCTTTTATCTCTCTCTCTCTGTACAGGGGACTTTATCCCGGAGTTCCTTTATTCTTCAAGACGATGTGACGATGCGACTCAACGTGACGATATCTGGCGATCAAAACAGAGGACAAGCATGCGTGGAGTGATTGCTTCTCCTCCCACGGTGTGACTCATTAGCAACCAGCAAATGGGAGTAATTGTGTGGGGTGGATTGTAAAGATCAGCTAGTACTACGACCCTCAAGGCCTTGTCATCGCTGGTGCGCTATTTTTGTTTGTTTGTATCGCTGAGAACAGGCGTGTTGTTGTCACTTGCTGGACAAGTGTCATTTACGATTTTACGGCCCGGTAGCGGTAGTTGTTCTTATCCACATCCAGCGTGACCGTGTCCCATTGTTTGGGGATCGAAGCGTCCCTTTTGTGGGAACTGACCCAGGCGTCGAAGTTTAAGGTCGTTCAAGTGTACAAGTCGTGAGGTTCTTGATGTTACCTTTGTTGAGCCTATAAGCTTGTTCTTTTGTGTTATGGAGCGATTGGCGCATGCGGTGTGGTGTGTGGAGGAGGGTTTAGGAGTTTCTTGAAAACTATCGACAATACAATTTTAGTTTACAAACTTAAATCTAGCTCAACGCACTCATGGTAAAGGCACGTTTTTTGTCAGTGAACCGACACACCGAGCACGTGCTGTACGTGAGAAAACTTCGGTTCTTCAACGTTTTGTTTATGCATGAAAAAAAAACGATTCTCGCAGCTGTAGGAAGCCCTATTGAGGTCGGTTCAAAGATGGCTTCTTGCTGACATAACATATTAATAACGACAAATAGAATCTTCCAAATGGATTCATCAAT
>JXWZ01011837.1:0-22500 GCA_000956215.1 Anopheles farauti No. 4
AATGGTAAAATGGCACTTTTTCTTGGAACAAGGTTCTTACTGCTTTCACCAGCACCGAAATAACTCGCAAGGACAGACCAAAAATAAATTACCCAGCAATTTATGTAGTTCAATCAAACCATCCCTCCTATTAGCCTCCTCAATCGGGCGGCTCTTTGGCGACATGTGTTTCCGTCTAGATTGGACCCTCATTTGCCACCGATCTGTCGATAGATTAAACGCCTTCCGGGCGTGTCATACTTGTTGCTGCGATCTCGAGGCTGTGGAGGAGCTGCTGCGAACAGGTTTGATTTCAATGTATTAATTAATTTTCCGTCCACTAACCGACCATCCGGGGCTGGGCGGTCTTCTTGGCCTTAACTCTCTGGCTGGGACTGTGCTATTAATGGAAGGCTTAGCAGGAAGTTTACCTGAAACAGAACCCCGAGCGTGAGCCTTTGATCAAATCGCTGCGGACGGAGCGAGTGCAAAAGTGACTAAGAATGAGTGGGTATTTCTTTCGTATTTAGATATTTTGATGAGTTTCTGTCTTATCGTTTTCGCTTGTGTGGTCGGTTTTTGCCGGAAGCATCCTCTGGGGATAGAATTAATTCCACACGAGGGGGTGCTATCGATTGCGGTGCTTAATGCCGCCAGGTGCTGTGATTAATTACTGCTGCAGGAAACTTTCTCTACTAGCGGCGTAATTTAAGCTGCTGAGTATATTATGTGTTGATGTATGTAGGAAAAGTTGCCAAATGTGTGAGAAGTCTCTATAAACTGTTTAAAAAAAAAGTGAAGTACTAACGAACGTTTCAAGTTTGCTAACTTTCGTACCCGAAAACATTTTATTCCATTTTCCGTGTTGTCAAACGGAGCTAAACTGCGCAAAGCTATTAACAGACAAATAAACTAATTAAACCAAACGCGCCCCACTTGCCGCCCAGTGCAACCGTTAAAGATATGGAAGCAAACATGCAGAGAAAGTGAACAGCAAAAACACGACCACCAACCATTACCGGCGATACAGCGCGTTCTGAAGTTTTCTTTTTCCTCCACCGAAGTACTAAAGCCGTAACGATAAACGCATACTCCGCGGGCAGAAGGGTATGTGTGTGAGTGCAGTGAAATCGCATTTCGGAAAAAGTTTTTCACTCTCTGCTTCCCCGTCGCGCCAGCGCCGCTGCTAAAACCGTGCCCAGCCACGGCGAAATGTGCTGTCGTCTGTAAGCGATTCATATTGGAAAAGTTAGAATGCGCTCCTAAATTTTGCTACCGTTTCAGCGTATTAGCTTCGGAGCGTGTCATCGTCAGGCGCTTTGTTTTTAGCAGCCTTGCTTGCTTCGATCGCAACTGATACGGTGCGTTGGGAGGGTTGTCATTAAAAATTATTTACGAGAAAGTGGTTTTAGAACATTTTGTATCTACGTTCAGGCGGAGCGTAAGCCTTCGCTAGCTGTTGATGCCGTACAAAGTTTGTGCTAGAATAATATTATTCACAATTTATTCTGGTACTACGGCTAAAGTAGACCAAGCTCGTTAATATTGCAGCCAAGATCGTGTCGTTAGTTAAAGCTATATTCAATTTTATTACTACCATGACGGTGTAAGATCCTTCTACCGTACAAACATTTTACGACTCGAATTAGATTGAGCACGCCTAAAAGTATGCAAATTGAAAGTTCCGATGTTGTCTTTTTTAAACGATGGTTTAAGTCCTGTCAGCTTTTTTTAAACTCTTCACGTCAATCAATGCACTTTCATACACAAAAGGTATGGTTTTTTTTATTTCCAATAAAATAAATTTATTGGAAATAGAATAAATGAGGTCTATATTTGTGTTCTAATATTCCTAATCAAAAACATGAAATTTATCAAACATTTATCAAAACCTTCTTTCCGATTTCAATAACAACTCCAGTACCAAAAAAAAGCTATGTATCATTTTGCGATGCTTCCAGACAGGTCTATAAAGTTCCACTTGTTTTATCAGGTTTTTTTATTTGTTTTTAGCACCTTTTTTTCATTTTCCATCTTTCACAAACAACCCACCACTTTGACGCTTTGCACCATTTTCCGGTTTCGAACTATATCAAAAGTGTCCCAGCTTCCCACACTGTTGCACACTCAGCGGGTTGCGAAACCGAGCGCCAGCACACACACACGGACGCGCGGCGCCCAAAAGAAAAACAGCTGAAAGGAATATTTGTTTTCCTGCCGCCAGCAGCATCCCCGGGCGGGACTTTCGACTACCGGATTTACGTCATTCAACTGTCAGCATCCAGCTGACGAAGCTGTTACCAAATATGCAGCAACCACGGCCGGCGAAGCCAACGTCGTTCTCCTGTCTAACAAACGATGACACTTTCTATTACACGACTCTGTTCGCTCCCGGTATGGGATGGGAAGTGCCGGCATTGTGTGGGGTGAACGAAACAGATCCTCCTAGAGATGGCAACAGTCTTAGTCACAAAGTTAAATTTTATTTTGGTTTCGAAAATGCACCTTGTGAGGTATATTTATAAAATAACTATACATCTATGTTCTAAATTTTAGCAATCCTCCAGCTTTTCGGACGTGATTCGCCAACAATCAAAAGCTCACCATGACACGGGACGATAAGAGTGATTTGATTGGTTTTTCCCACTGCGGAAGCATTATCCGGTCCCGTGCTGAAGTCTTCGCTTGTCTCCAAAGCCACACGGAATGTAGGCCGGCTTGACACTAGCGCGGGCACCTTCCGGAGTACGATACGAATCGCATGCGTAAGGATTCGTCAAAAAATCCATCAAATGTCGTCTTTGCCGCCGCCGTCGTCGTGTCGTCCGTGGGATGGTCATGTCTTGGAGAGTCAGCAAGTTTATTCCCGGCCCGGCCAAACTTCATCAGATTTCGTTCCATTTCATCCGGGCTCGTGCCTCTTGGCCTGGCGATTATCCCGGGCGTTTGCCCCACCGGACGATAATCCATTTTGTCACGTTTTCGACTTTCGTTTTCGACCCGGGCCGTGGTTGTTGAAAGCGATGCTGTAGCGGCGTGTTGTGTTTTCCGCACCGGACGGATGAGACAGATAAAGTTCTCGGCCCTTCGCGTGAATCCATCTAATCCGTCCGTATTATTGTAACGTGACCGACGAGGAATTCGGGGGCAAAAGCGATGTCAGACGACGGACAAATGGAAACAAGAAATTTCACCATTCTAGCCGATTCAAACTGCTTCGCGGATTGAGACTGTTTTGGAGGTTTGTTGGATTGGGGATTTAGCCGTGTTTTTTTTTTTACTCGTTCGTTGTTTCTGTTTGTGCTCAAGTATCTTGCCGTACTTTTTCTGCACGCAATAGTAGGTATCAATAAAGCCCTGGTTGGATAGTGCGTCTAAGCCACACACTTCTTCTTCTTTAAGCTTTAAAACTGTTGCCTCCACCCATTCGGCGGCCACCGTACGCTTTTGTATTGATTTTGCTGCTTGTTTTGCTGCTTGAGAATTACGAGAAAGTTCGTTCCAAGTAATCGAAAAATGGCGACAAGAAACCAGACGTGACGTGCATGGGTATAGCTGCTTGTAGAAGGAAAAATAAACTTTTCTCCAAGTGTGCAACCAATGAGCGGGAGGGGTGGTGAAAAATTAAAGCACTCCTAATTATGGACTAAAAATATCCTTGTTGTAAGCTCGAATTTCGATCGATTCTGGATCGAACGGATGATTCCAGGGGCAGGAGTGTTGTTTTTTTTCTTCTAACGCTTCTTTAAGGAAACAGGTCTCATTCGTAGAAGCCGATGTAATTATGACGCCGATGGAGAAATAAAATTTCTCGGAAATTGGAAAAACGCAATTTGCCGCGCAAGAAACGTTTGCCGGTTCAATCGATAACAACATGATGTGATTTGGTCTATGAATGTTTTAATTTTTCGCAGAATTTTTTTTAGCTGCATGTTGCATGTAGCTCATTTTGTTTTATTAACTCCAAATGAAATGCTAAATAGATCTGTTTTATCCAAAAAAAAATCTGATGAATATAGCTTCAGTTTCAGTATTTTCTCAGTTCTCTGTTTTGGATATATTTTTTTCGCTATTTACTACAATGTTTTATCTTTTGGTTCCATTACAAGTGTTGTTGTATATCATTAAGCCAAATGTTATCAAATTGTTTTTTTTTTGGCAAATTAAATAAATAATTCTTTATGCAGCTCATGCATTCGAGTGTTTGAACAGACAAGAAAATATAATGTACAAAGCCACTAAACTTCACCAAAACTATCCCATTGGTTCGTTACCATACATTTTTAGATTTTTAAATATTTTACGAAGGAAACGTTTTGAAACGCATTTAAAAGCAATTTTCTCGTGCCGTTCTATTACTTAGCACGCTGTGCAATTCGTAGATAATAATTTAACGTGTATTGAATTTAAAGCCACCACCAATAGCAATGTGAGGCATGTTCCCTTAAGGGAGAGTCCATTAGTTTAACATCCTTTTGAATAAATTGTACACCATCGCATCACTTGGTGCTGGAGTTTTGTTATCCTGTTTTTCAACTCACACTCCCCAGCGAGCGGTTGAATGATTGACGGTGTCCGAATGGGCTCACTGATTCGTGAGGTGAATATTACGTTTTATTTGTTTTTTTTTTGTCTGGCGTGACGGGATTTATTGCGAAAATAAATTTGTGGGCTACATGATGTACACAAATCTAGAAGCCCAAACGTTACGAGGCGGCGGAAACCAAAACAAAAAAAAAATAGACGCCACTCATTGCGCGTCATAAAATAATCATAAACTCTCCGCTCCGATCGGATTGAATCATCATCAGCATCAATCAATCCCGGGCTGGTCGGGAGGGGTTCGTCGCTTGCACTTACGTTGTTCGTTTTTACTCATCATCTTTCTCTCTCTCTCTTTCTTTCTTTTTCGCTGTTTCACACAGGAAATGTTTTCGTTATAGCGGCCATCCTGCTCGAGCGCAATCTGCAGAGCGTTGCCAACCACCTGATACTGTCGCTGGCGGTGGCCGATTTGCTCGTCGCCTGCCTGGTGATGCCGCTCGGTGCGGTGTACGAGGTGTCGAAGGAGTGGCGGCTCGGTGCGGACCTGTGCGACATGTGGACGTCGAGCGATGTGCTGTGCTGCACGGCTTCCATCCTGCATCTGGTAGCCATTGCGCTGGACCGGTAAGTGCTTTTCGTCGTAATTCTTGCCCGGCCAGCGTCTCGATCGATCACCTGAAGATGGTCTCTCTGTGCGCGAACGACGGGAAAAATGGGCTAAAAATACCTCATATCAAGCATCACGGTTCTCCTTCACGTACGAGACTATATCTGCTGGTCTTATCTTAAAATAACGAACAAAGAGTTTTATTGGACGCTATCTGGACCGTGCTCGGCCGGTCTACAATATCAATCCATCCTGGGACGGATCAAATGATACCGTTCACAGCCATTTTTACTATATTCATCTCGGTAAAAGCGACCGTCTGTCACTGATGGAGCACCGGCAAAAAACTTCCTCCTATTTACTATCGCACTATCTAGTTCGGTTTTCTTCTATTAATCAAGCGTTATTTCCAGCTTTGACTTCCGACACTTTATCTCCCTATAGCGCACGAAGCACTCAAGCAACGCATCATGCCTATCGGTTGAGCTTCTTCTTTTTTTTTGCACGGAAAAAGGCTTCTCAAACAAAAAAAACGAAAATCGATCCCGCTCACTTCACATCGTGCGCGCCTCGCAGCACCAAAAACAAAGCAAAATGCTACGTTTGTAATATTGTTTCCGCAGCAAGGTTTGCTTCTGGTTTGTTTATTTTCGCCGGAGTGAGATATCCCCTCTCCCCCTACCCCCTCCCTCACCTCTCCCTCGAAGTGACCAATCGCAAGGATGAAATCTTCGCAGCGTAGATCATCTTTAATTCTGCCATTTGCCGGTTCCCCAGGTTCGTTATTATCTCCTGTAGGCAGCAACGTGAAGTCAAACACCGGAACCTTTACCTCCCGGAAGGGATCAAAGATTGACAGGAGAGAGAAAATTATTTGCGTTAACATATGCAGGATACGAGCGGGGTTCTTATGTTTGGTGTCTCCTTGGGGGCACTCCGTTTCGTTCGGTTGTGGGTCGTACTTGAGCGCCCTTGTACAGCAAAACCTTCTCCAGAACTTTCGCTCCCAAAACGCTCAATCCATCATACTCAACCAAGGGGCGGAAAAAAAACTTTGCAGTCGATATTTCCACCTACCGATAGTATGTTCTTGTGGGGTAGAAAATGATAATCTTACCTGGCTTTGTTTGTGTGTGGATGTGCGCTACGGATACGGCTTGGAACTCAGCAAACCGTGTGATGGACGTCGAGGTGGAAACAACATCCTTAGGGAGCTTCCTTTCCTTTCGTAGCATACATAGCTGGCAGACTACCAAAACCAACACCTTGGCAAATACTATTTTAGGATGTGCAGTAAAAGAGCTCGTGCGTATGAGGCACACGTGGTGCCCACGACATGGACCAGAGACAAGGAAACCCAGTCAATGCACAGTCCCCGGTGGGACTGAATGATGAAGAGAGCAACGTCATTCAGCGGCAAATTTCAGCTTTGAAGTGCACCACCCCCAGCCCGGAGAGCAACCGTAAAAAGAAGGATGAAGCTTCCAGCGAACGGTGCGGTGAAAACCCGGGCGAGCACACGAGACCACTAAACCTTGGCCGCCGGAAACCAGCAGCCGGGCAAATGAATATGGAAATCGTGTCCCATTGACATGGCTCCGACTGAAGCTATTCAATTTAAATAGGCACACCCGTGCAAGCGTTCCTCAAACGAGGCAGCATCAAAGGAGGCGCCCTTTGTCTTGGGAAAGTCCCCGAAAGAAAAGTATCTACCTTGGGTAACCGACGGTTTTCAAAAGGAACCCGGAGCCGGACTCAACGAGGATAGTAAAATAAGTCTTTTAATTACTCTAAAAGGGTTCTGCAGGCTAATAATGGGACAGAGAAAAGCGTATCACGCCGTTTGCATACTTGTAGGCTTAGGAAACAACATTCGCCTAAGTGTATACTACGAGTGATGTTTCTTTTTTAATAACGCCTTACTAACGACCGGTTCGTCATTTTGTCGGATTATAATTTGATTTTACTTACTTACCCTTTTTGAAAACCAAACTTTTTGAAGCTCAGAATGATGAAATATGATGTACGATGGTTTTCATGAAATTTTCTGCTTGTGCTCCTCCACAAGATTCTAATTCAGTTGGGTTGTGCATCCCACCCATTGTGTGCTACCTGTGCCTTAATTAGTTTTCGAAATGAATCACTCCCCTTGGAGCAGAAACTTTCTCCAAAATCAACCGAAAGGAATCGCTGCTCGAGTTCTGTTGCGTTATTGAAACGGCACAAACTATTCCGCACCCCGTCGGCACCTGATTGAACGTCCAGCACTCCCTGGAGCCATCCTCACGCGCTCCAAAAACACACACACAAACACCCTTCGGAGAATATGCAGAAAAGCAGCATTTCTTGTTGAAAGTTTCATCGTCTAATCTGATTAACTTCGACCATGCTCCGACCAGATACTCGTGTGTCGTGTGTTACCATGCGCTAAACGTGCGAGCGTGTTCTCACTACGCTCCGAAACATTGAACCCTGGCGAGCTTTCATTAAAAACCAAACACACAGCAGCTGACTTTCATCGGCGGCGGCGGTGGCGGCAGCAGCGTTGGGAAAACTTTTGCATAACTTTCGCCTTTCAGTTTGAGGCGAGTGCCAAGAAATCTTTCCGCCCACGAACGGACGTTCGGGCTAGCTGCTTTCGCTGGTGCAGGCATCCGTAATCCACCCGCTGATGGGAGCCGAAACCGGAGCTTAAGGCCTAATTTCGTTCCGAATTCGGTTGCCGTGACGGGCGGCGCCTTGACGGTCGTGCGGGCACACGAACGAAACGCACAGCGAAAAGAATGCTCTCGTGAACGCTGCACACCATTGGACAACTTTACGCCATTCGTCGCAACACATGTTCGCAAGTCATTTCCACACGAAAGCGCAGCAAACGTCGTGCATACGACCCAGATGTGAAGATGTCAAACCACGGCAGCATGGCAAAGATGGTGTCGTTTGATTCACTTTTTTCCCCTTCCTTACACCACAATGCTGGAAAGTTTTTACCCGTCCTTGCATTTGCTGTCGCAAGCGCTTTGCTTGCACCAACAAGCTGGCAGCTGAATCGGAAAAGTTGTTTGCATTTCGAAACAAACTTTCCGAACGTCTTCGGAGATGGTTTTTTTTTAAATATGCGTGCAGGCATTGCACAGCAAGCCGGAACGAACAGAAAACTGCCACACGTGGGGCAATATTTCTTCCCTGGACACTGGCTTTTAATGCGTGCTGAGAGGCTTTTAACGTAAAATGGACACACTGCGAAATGACATCGCTGTCATTTGAGTTTGAAAAAGAACACCTAACACTGTTTCAAGAAACCCATTAGCAGCGGTGCCATATGCGCTTTTCCACCCAGCCCGCCTTTTGCAAGCGGTGACCTCGCTCAACCCATTATCAGCTTTTCGTCCTGCCTCTGTATGTGTGTTCCGAATCTGCTGCATGCGCTAAAGACGGAAAGCCGTAGTGGCCGTTGCTGCAGTCATCCGTCTCGTTAGCTCCGAGTACAATTAATCATTTTCTAAAGATGAAGAAAAAAGCTTTTAAATGATGGTGCCAGAGATAATTCAATTGCCAGCCACGACATAAAGCGCCAGCGTGGTCTGCGTTA
Source organism: Anopheles farauti No. 4 (assembly GCA_000956215.1). Taxonomy (NCBI): domain Eukaryota; kingdom Metazoa; phylum Arthropoda; class Insecta; order Diptera; family Culicidae; genus Anopheles; species Anopheles farauti No. 4. The sequence goes on from JXWZ01011837.1 coordinate 8,724, forward strand.
CTGGAACTGGGTAGTTCAGCCGTATGGGTGGAATTTATTGCTTCCTCATTAATTTATCCCTTCATAAGCTGTAACTTGCAAGAAGCAAATTACACTAATGAAGGTTTGCACAGAAAAAAATTAATAAAAAATATAGCAATATAATAAATTTGATCAGTTAGATCATTCAAGTTTTGGAGTATCAAATTCGCTTTGGTACATTAAATGTATCATATAAATTAAATACCATTTCTCATTTCTCTCTATAAAACACAAAAACAGAAAAGTTTATCATGTATTTAATAAATTTGTCCCAGCAACTTTTCAAATACGTTGGGTAGAATGTACGGCGCCAGCATGTGCCTACAACAACAAAAATATCATTAAAAAATAATTTGATTTAATTTTGCTTTTTTAAATAAAAAACCGTAAATAAAGAACGTAAATATTAAGCAGTCAAAACTGGTAGCAAGTTGCAATCAGAGATATATATGCTTAATTACTGCAACTGTATCTATGCAAAACTATGCTAATTAAAACCTATCTCTTCCGCAAACTAAAGACTGTGCACTTTGAAAACTCAACTATCGATACTGAATTACACATCCGCAGTAATGATGATGCTCTTCATCTCAGCCATACCTTTCTGCTGAAGCAATTGGCAAAAACATACGCTCGTCCCGTCGTCAATGTATCCGTTATCGTGTATCGTATGTATCTGCGTTCCATTGCAGACTTGTCATCGCAAACTGTATCGGCCGTGTCCACAGAAGTAGCGTAGTTGGGCACGTAAGCTCGGTAACTGTTTCCTGTCGGTGCTGGAACTATGGAAATGTCAACCCGTCTCCGATTGCGCACCTCGGCTGGCACGGGTACTGTGCATTATATCGTGTCGTCTTGATGCATTTTACCGACAGCTCGGCACAGTCGGAGCACACCTGCGCTAGTTGTCTTGAGGCGTCCCGCCGTGTCACAGCAATCGTGGGTTGCTGAAGCCGGGGTCGGTAAAAGTCGTGCAAAACGTTTAAGAAGCGTTGTACAGGGAATCGTTGTGCAGTGCAAAACCACAGGAGTTTTACCACTAGCTTCGGTACTTGTAACTGCACTAACGTCATAAAATGGTTCATTTTATAAATGCCACCTCATGTGTTCCTAAATGTAGACAAAGCTAGCACAAGATCGTTTTAGTATTGTCTATTGCATACCTTGAGGCGTCAAGTAGCTGAACTGTCACGAAGAATGTAATACTCCATGCTTATTGCAGTGACTCAAATCCGATTACGTACACGTAAATAGTGTTGTTTTTTTAAATGTTTTAATAACACAAATTCGTACAGTGTGAGAACGAAGCGTGTAATCCATGAAACATTTTTTTTTTTGTTATAAATCTTTAATATGCTTAAGCCAATGTGTCTTCTCTTCCACAAACCGCGTAACGTTATGCTAAACTGTTGTATTAGGTATTTTCACTATGCCAATGATTTCACTGAGTGATTTGTCCTCTTTGTGATGAGAGATGATAAATTTTCGCTCCATAATCGACGTGATTGATCGGTCTTTCTCGCTATTGATACGATTGAAGTTCATAACTTGTGAGCAACATAATACATTTTTAAATTCAAAAACATACTCGATGAAAAGCATTCATTTAAGCAAAAAACTACTAAACTCGTTTTAAACCATAACATAACATTTTTAAACAAAAAACTACTAGTTAACGATTATCACTCAATGCCATAAAAAATACATAAAAATATGGCCGTTAAATCGTTCAAACAAAATCAATTAAAGATGTATGAGTTTAATTTTGAATCTCTGTATATTAATGGAACTTTTCCAACTGAAACCACTGGATCGTAATTACACGAATATGTGAATAAAATTATTTGTGAATAATTCAACACTTTAGAGGCCTTTAAATGTGGCGAAATTTTATTCAAATTATGAAACATTATGAAATGTTTCACGCCCCGCGCCTATTATACCAAACAAACACATGTATGAATATTTGCTTCCACTGCTTCCACGGGATAGCCACCCACCGAAGTACATTGCTAACATTTACCTAGCGTCAACCATAATGCCACGCGATATGATAAGTGGAACAAAGTTCGTTTGTTTATGCCGTGCACGATTCCTGTTAGCCCACCTGTTCCAACCTCACCGCAAGGCCACCTTCCGGCACGTGCGGTATAGATTATGCCGAGGGTTTAACATTTTATGACCCTCCCCCGTATCTTTGGATGAAGAAATCCCACGCGGCAAGATGCATCTTCCGATGTGCGGTCGCGCGCATCCAATTGCTTGAGCAAACCATCCTCCTGCAGTGCATGCAGCGTGTATTATCGGCGCGAGCTGGGCTAACTGGCAATAATGCTGTTCCGTGGTTCGCACGGGCTGTTGCAAGCACACCTCACCGCGTAATCGCAAAATAATTTATCAAATCCATATTTATGTGCTGTCGCAATCCGGTGCACTCGATGCCGTGGTGCGACGTGCACCACAAACGTGCCAACCGACCGCTGATCGGCGACCGGTTATGCATCGTATGCAAACTTTATCGATTATACTGCTGTATATATACGTGTGTGTGTATGTGTGTGTGTGTGCTTACGTGGAGCGGAATACATTTTATTTCAATGTAAATCACTTAACACTAAATGCCAGTATAAAAAAGCAACACAAGCGTATCTTTCGCAAAACGCGCCTAAAAGTAGGCAAATCGCGTGTCGCACACAAACGAAAGCGTGCCTGAATCAGCTCAACGGACCGGCCACTCGGAGTGCGCTCCTTTGTGTTGTTTGCGCTTGAGGTTTCCGACATCTGACCAACAAATCCATGCACTTTTCGTACACCCTCGCATAAACTACGTCTCAAGAATGTGCCACTCGAAACCCCCGTAAATCCCAACCCGTCCGGTCGGCTCGAATCGTACCCATTCGGTCATGCGAAACTACTCCACCACGGTTTCTGGCTTAGCCTTTTAGCAAAAGCATCCACAACGTAAGTCACCGAGTCGCAACTTGCTCCGGTTTGGTGCAGCAACATATGTAAAATATCGTATTCTGCATGCAATTTAAATGCAAATTTCGGTCCATGTATCGTGCCGTTCGGTCCGCTCGTATGGAAGAAGCTGTGTGCTGACGGACTCCGTACAGCGACTGGGAACGTTCCGCAGCATTCCGACGACTACGAACCGATAGCCGTACTGAGTAGTGGAGCTGATAGTTAGACGAGACGGTACCATACCGAATCGAACCGTCGTCTTTTGGCTGGTAGACGTGTAAAGCTCGTCTAAAATCTGCCACCGCAACAACAACCGATTGATTTGCTGGAAATAATCATTCGCAAATTATCGATACTTCTTTGGATTTGCGAAATTGCCGGGCCGAACGTTGCTGGCTCCAATTGATTTGGCTCTTTTCGAGAGTGGTGGTGGCGATGGATTACTGGTTCAACGCTGTATGAGGTTCGAAATTGACTTCACATTGGCGCACCGATGATGTTTTTGGATTACTATCATTATAGCGATAGTTGTATGCGGTAATCAAGCGGTGTACAGTAGAGGATGAAACAAAGCAACCTACTACACCCCATACTGAACTCATGATACTAAAGAAAGTAGAAAAAGGGATGTTTTCCCTTTGCAAAGGGCTTTGCATGTCACTCCATAGAAGGTGAAACGCCTAAATGCATGTAACATGTATTTCAATTAATTTGAAGATAATTTATAAGATTAATATAAGCATTAAAAGATTAGGGAAACGAATGCAGTAATATTTTGCGGTTTGCGTAAACTCGGACGGATTTTCAGTACTTTTAGTGTTCAACCGAGACACAGGGTGATCCATACAATTTATGCAAAACGTCGGTTTAGTTTTCCCAAATGTGTTAGTAAAACAGTAAATATGAATCAACTTTACGTATATTTGTAGTTGATAAAACCTTTTAAAATAAAATGAGAACATAGTAAAAAATAACACGTTCGCTTATATGTGCAAATGTTATTAATTATAAAAAACACTTTAGCAATTACAAAATGTAATTAATTATTAATTATAATTAATTATAATTATAAGCATGGCGTACAAATAAACTATAATCATGTTGGTTTCGATAAAAACATCGAACTTTAATTATACAACTTTGATGCAGTTTAAATCATGGTTCAAGTTCTCAACTTTAATCAAGTTATCTGATGGTCACTATGTTTTTCCTGTCATAATTAATAAACCAATAAATAAATAAAGGTAACAAAACATTATATCACTGATTTTGATACTGAAATTGAGTTTTAAATTGAACCATAGAAAATGACTTGGCATCTGACATCATAAAATGATATGAGATGACATCTGTTATTGGAATTAATCGTCTTCCGTCACAAATAATCAAAACTGAACGAATAGAATATGTTCTCTATGAATAAATATGAATCACCTTGAGTCACGGTAGTGAAATAATTGCTCACATTTATGCAACCCACACAACAATACCAAATTTTGAGGTCCAGAAAAACCATAAGATTCCATAGAACCGCCACTTAATTTATTTAAAATAAATACGATTTGATATACAAGCAATATCCGTTCAAACGTATTCCTTTGCTGGTTTTAGGTACTGGGCGGTGACGGACATCGATTACGCCCACCAGCGAACGGCCCGCCGGATAGGCTACATGATCATCATCATCTGGACGCTGTCGGTGCTCGTCTCGATAGCGCCGCTGCTCGGCTGGAAGGATCCCGAGTGGGAAACGCGCGTCTACCAGGACCTCCAGTGCATCGTGTCGCAGGACGTGAGCTACCAGATATTCGCCACCGCGTCCAGCTTCTACGTGCCGCTGCTGGTCATACTGTTCCTCTACTGGCGAATATTTCTCGCCGCCCGGAAACGGATTCGTCGACGGCAGCAGGTACGATCGCGCCGCTACTCTTTCGGTGTCGTTTTCGTGTTGTTTTTTTCTTTCTCTTTCTCTTTTTTCTCTCTTTTGTCTCTATCTCTCTCTTTTTCTCTTTTCTTCGCATCTTTGTCGTGTCGTTCATATATTTTATCTGTTATGTCGTTCATCTCATGTCGAAGAAACAGAAAAACATGTTGTTTGCGATCCATCCATTGCTGCGATCGATCGCACCGTAGTTGTTGTTCGTTATCCACTTTGTTATCGAATTTCATTCAATCGTCACCCTGTTGATTCGCATATATTTTCGCATCATTTTATTCTTGTTCTCGATTTGCGCACACTTGTTGTTTACAATATTAAAAGTTTGTACTTCCACACGAGCCGGTCTCGTGTTCGATGTTTTATTTTTCTGCATCCTTCCATCCTTCTGCCTACCCATCGTCGCTGTCACCACCAACCTACCGTTCTCCGTTTATCCTCGCAAATGGTACGAGTGGTCGTGGCACAAAATCGATTGGCAAAAAAGCAGACAACTGTTTCACGAACAAATTCAATTCCCAATGCTTATCCATTTTCCATTCCACCGCGCAGGGAAGTGGGGGAAGAAAAAAATACCACAAATTTCGCTCACGTTTACCTGCCGTTCGCTTCCCGGGAAGCGTGGAGAGCTATTTCGTAAATTGATTTCTCTTACTTTCGTGTACGGCAACAACACAAAAATACCAATTTTTTTTAGTTTCCTCTGCATTTTCATCCCGAACTTTGAAGTTTCTCTCAATTGACAGTTAGAGCCACTCAAATATTTTTCCGCTTCCGTTTCGAACACGTTTAAATTTATATGGTTTATTTTCGACGTTCATACGCGATACGACCACCCGTACAGACCGTACAGTGACATGCCAAAACGAAAAAGCTGCATTTCTTTTCACGAAAATCTCCATAAAACAGTCCGAATACGGAAAGCTTCTTCGATGCAACCTTTACCCCGTTCCGGTGTGATAGCGCTATTGAACTTTTTTGTGATGGAGCATTCCAACAAACCCGCCATTGTTCCATTTTCTATCAGTCTTGGCGGTCGAAGGAATCATTTTTCTTATCTCGTCTGATCAGATTCCTTTTCATCGTGTTTCTTTTGTGTTGTGTTTATTCTTAGAAATATGTGTTCTGTACATTCATTAGGTTACATGTACTTCTTCGCTCAACGTTCTTGCGTGGTTCGTTCGTTCTGGTTTCATTTATGTTCGTCATTTCCTTATCTCTGCATGTGTGTTATTTTTTTAAATGTATTCTCTCTCATTCGATGACGTAATTTACATGTTTCATTATCTTCTCATCAGCATTGTTTTTTTTTGTGTTTTGTTAACCTTACGGTAGTGAATAATTGTACAGTTTTCGCAACACATGAATTCGATTTTCCACTTAAGGTTTTCCTTTCGTTTCTTGACAAAATATGCTATTTGACGTCAAAGACTTGTAGCTTGTAAAGACCTGCTGTATAATTCTCTCTTCTTTCGCTGTTCGTTCAAACGAAATATCATGCGCATCCCTTCACATTTACATCACGGTCTTTATTTGTAATGGATATCCTTGAAGACGTAGCACAAATCTAGTCCGACCACGCTCTCCATTGCTCCGTTGCAAATCGTGGAAAACGAACCGGTTTTAGTCTTCTCTCAAGGCAACGGTGACAATGCCGCCGGGTGGATTGTGTACAGTTGCAACCCGGCCGGTGCACACATCCACTGGCAGCCGGCTACTCTGCATCAAAGAGCAAACCGAGTGTCCCTCCCCCGGACAAAGGAACGTTCTTTCCCGTGGGCTTGAGTTACTCGAGCGCTGAGCCATATCTGCCATATCCCACGCTTTTTCGCTCGATGAATTCACGCTCGTGTGCATTGCGCGTGTTGCGAACACGGTTCGGCACGGTTGGGCACAGCGTTTAAAGTGCTGTCGTTCGTTTCGTTTTGGTGGCTCCCCGAAATAGCGTCTCGCTCGATCTACCATTTTTCCCCAAACCAAGGCGTGTAGTGTAGTGCAAGGATTTTTTTCCATTTTTTTCGTTTTTTTTATTGTTCGTTCTTACAAATCGCTTCAAAGGTTCGCTTAGGTTCGGTTAGTGCTATCATTAGTTCTAGTCTTTCGAAGGAAGTCAGCTGTAGTAGCCCCATATGTGCCGCCAAAAACGAACTCACGTCCCCACTCGAACACGATACTAAAGAACAATCAACAACAAAACAATACCCTAACTTTTGACGTAACGCTAATTCTCTTCATTTTACACACATACAGGGCAGAACAATAGTGCAATTGATACCAAAACCTTTAGTAAGTATTTGGGTTATTTTTTCTCTTTCTTAGTTTTTCTGTTCAAATTTGTTTTTTTGTCCCGTGCCCTGTTTTGCGTTCCACTTTTTTTCAGTTTTATCGGTTTTGCTTTTGTGTTCGTCTAACAAATTCTCTGTTGCGATTGATTACATTTTGTTTTAGTCCAGCTACAAGAGCTTTATCGCATACCGGAGACAAAAAAAACGTTAACGATGCGTCTGTTATGCGAATTGTCTTTTGTTTTGCATACTCTGAGGTTGTGGAAAACATTTTACGCCGCAAAGTATGCAATCAGCGAGACGCTTGAGTTCGGATCCATCGCTAACAATGCGATACAGATTTTGAATTGCTGTTGATGTTGCAAATTTTATTTTTAAATTTCCGTTTACATTAGTTTTGATAGAAACCAATTTGAAATCCAAATTCTGTAGCTGGGTGAAGACTTAGTTTTTTTTTATTTAATTTTCACCCGTGCGTGTTTCTACTGCGTGGTAGAGTTTGCATTTCTGTATGTGTGTGTGTGTCTGTGTTCTACGTGTGTTTCCGGTACCCATGATGAGGGAATACTAACATTAGGTGTGAACCAAACCAGCCAACTCACACGTCAAACCTTCACTCACGCTCATCAACACCAACCTCGGTTTCGTAGGAAGTGACTAGCGCTAATTGTAACCCTCGACCCTTATCGTCCGCACACTCACACCTCGTACGCATTCGTAGCATCAACCATCTTCTTGAGTGATCGGTTTTTTATTCACCTGCCATTTAGCTCGTAGTGTCGGTACGGTAGAAGTAATGCGAGTCCCACGCACCGCTCGGGGCAAGCGAAAGCTTCCCCATACCTACCTAGCGGATGGAACATAATCCTTCTCTAGCGTACGGTGCGATGTGTTATCTGTCATCGGATCGCAAGGGCAGATCAATCACTCGCCCAATTAGAAACAATCTACCTCTGACTCTTTTCCGCTTTAGTGTAGTGTGAAGATGGGAGCGGGTTTGCTTGGCAAACAATACGATACAATATATACGCACATGGACCAGCCGTGAACGGTGCATTCGTTCGCTGGCGGAAGCGACGGGCTAGTCGGGACTTATCTTCCTTGCTTCCTGCACAGTTGTACGCCGGTGTCGCTCCTCCACTCGTGAAACATCAGCACTTCGATAAAATCGCTTAAAGCTATCGCCTTCCCTCTCTCGCCTTAACTCACTGCTAACTAATTCACCTGGTCTTAGTGGGCCGTGCGCATAGGTGCGCCCCTTTCTCTGTTTGTGTACGTGAACTCTTGCATCTCCTTATCTCCCTCACTTGTTACAGTAGCTGAAAGCCAACCATTGTGCTTGATATTAAAGACATTAGGTCGCTGATTGTATGCTGGCAATGTTTTACCACGCTGTAGCTGTCTCGTTGCTGCATCCGCAGTGATCGGCACACGTAGTCCAAGTAGATTGGTAGCAAGCAGTGAACAGTAGTGAAGGAATTAGTTCATCCTAATGCTTTTAGAAAACATAATTATTTATAACAGAAGAGATAATTATAAAATAATAACTGTGTGTATCTTCTAAGGATTAAGTGTTTAAATTTTATTAAAACAATGGATGCTTTTCTAAGCCTAAGATTCAATGTTTTGAGCAAAAGGGCGCTTCAACGCCTAAATGTATGCAACAGTTGCAATTTGTTCATAATGGTTCTCTATTTACAATGCATTTGCATAATTTCCGGCTGAACGAGCAAGTATGCGCCTTCATGTATGCAATATTCATATCATCAACGATTTGACTTCCAAGTTAAACCGTGGCCCGTATGCTCCACATGGCCCATAAGACATAGAATAAGTATGCTTAATTTACCTGCACTTGGTAAACAACTCAATTACTGCGCAAACAAGAAGCTTTCGTATCAGCCAACAGATGTGTGCTGATTTTAAATCAAACAAACAAATCAGATAAAACCAGCAGCGTGCGGTGTGCTGTGCATCGTTTCAACCAAGACAACCAGGCAAATCCGGCTAGAAACTTCATTATGATTTCCTACAAATATGATTTGCGTTTCCGTTTTTCCTTCTACCACCGGCAATGCGCCGCCAAGACTTGTGGTCTAGTTTGCAAAGTGGTACAGGTTCCAGTGGCCCCCACAAAACTGCAAGTGCAAAGTTTCGCCTTACAACGCCCCGCTCGCGTCTGGCAGCCGTTGCCGCAACGGCACCACCAGACGAAACAAGACGCGTGTGTTTCAAGTTTTACAGCCATTGAATTGGCATTGATTGGCAGGAGGCTCCTCGGCAGCTTCGGCAGCGGAACCCTTCCAGGAACACGCCGCTCAGAACGAGAATTTTCACCGGCTGCAAAACGATTCGATTTGTTTCTTGATTGAGTTCTATTGTGCCGGGGCCGTGCACGGGTTGGAGATTGGAAAAGATGAAGTTTTCGCCGGTTGAAACACAGTCCGCACCTTATCCACCTGCTTATTCGGGCTTGCTTTGCATCGCGCGCCCAGCCTGCCAGCCCGGTCTCGGTACGGCCAATAGTTTTGCGGAAAGCTTTCTCGAGAGCGTCCAAGTTTTCCTATTGTTGACGCGTCCGCCTTCAGACCATAGGCGGAAGGCAGCCAATGGTTCGTGTTGGTAAAAAAAGACTACGTTTCTCTGCACCATTTCTCAAACCGAAGTGAAAAATAATTTTTGTGAATTCAATACAACACAAAGAATTTCTCACTCCGAACTCGATTAAATTCAACCAAAAAACAGAAACTGACCCAAATGTATGCAAAGGTAATCTTCCGCACCGTTCCTTCGTTGCCAACCGCCAGAAAGAAAATTCAAAACTATTCCAAACTTTGGAACCGAAAGCAAGTTTGAAGAATGTGCCGGCTTGGAAAAGTTACCAGCGGGAGATAGATTTTTCATCCAGTTACGGAAAGTTGCTCGTAAATCACTTCCATGCTCGGGATGACAATGCGCGCAAGCTTTGAGCTTATGTCACTGCATCGATCAGTTTCCTCTTGAAGCTGGTAGTTTGGCTCCGAGGCATGCCGTTGGGTCTGCATCAAGAAAGTTAAGCTAAATTCTTACCCCAACTATAGTGCTTCCTAGTCTTGCTAGTGATTCCCTTGGCGATATGTCTCTGCAAAATATCTAAAAGTACCAGCATTTTTACCCTTCGCAATCCAATGGAATATACACATCATACACGGACTTTGCAGCAATATGATGGAATGGTAAGGGCACATTACAACACCAGTGCTACCCGTCCTTTACGTACCAACGTCCTTCCAAACCCCATATCTCTTAGCGAAGTACCTGCGCTTGTGTAAAGTAGTTTTACCAGGACTGAACAGTTGCCAGTAAATCTGCAGTTGTGGTCAGCACCTACATTAGAGTGTTTGTGCGGATGTTCACTGGTGGATACATTTTCTGTTCGTGTTCAGTTCCGCAGTTGCAATGGTTGTGGCTTTATACTGTTGGTTCTGGCGCGGTTTACGCTATGATTGATGTCGGCCGGGTGAGGTGGTGTGGTTGGAAAGCTTCCAAAACGCACTCACGTTCGTTTCATCATTCGTAGGCAATGACTTGTGAGTGCTTTCGTTTATGGCATTTCTTTGTAGTTTTACTTAAAAATTCAAAATAAAACTACTATTAACCAAAGCACCTCATCATTTTCACGCTTATCGTACTCGGAAGATTGCTTTATTTGATTTATTTTCATGGAATAAACGCGAGCTTAAATCGTATGTTATACCTTTAGACATTCAAGCATATCAATTGTTATTTCGGTAGTAATAATTAAATTAAAGTAAATTATTTCAAAACAATTCTCGTTCTTTTAAAAATTGGACCGAAAGTAAACGCTCAATCAATTTCATATAAGACTCATCATTCGTAAGCCTACCATGTCAAAAATGTAAGCCTCATTAAACAAAGCGAAAGCTTAAAAGCTCTTCCGTCCTTACTTCACCGCCTTCACAACCACCATCTACTCGCTAAACCGAGATAGCGAACGCCGGCATCCACCACAAACAATGGCCAGAGTGTCAAACAAAAGACGCAACCGATTCTGTGCGCAATTTTAAAATTATGTTATCCATAATGCGCAGGGGATTCAATAAAAGCCCTCGCTTCAATCATTGTCACCTTAATTGGCTGTTTTATTTATTCGACTTTGTCGTTGCGTTTCCCGCTATGAGTGACGGCAGCGTGCTTGGGTCGGAAGGAGAACGAAACGTGGTGCTTTCAATTCCGGCTTTCTTCCCATTAGCTTATTCCTATTCCTATTAAAGCCAGGTATATTGAATTATGTTCGGGCAAACAAAAGCCACACTCATTAACGTTACCATTGGTTGAGAAAACGTAACCATCGCAGGATGTCGTCGGAAATCATGGCTACATGGCTGAGATTGGCAACATTACCATCGCTAATCCTATCAGGACAATCCCTGGTGGAAGAGAGTCAGGGGAGAAGAGATCCTCCGGGACCAAAATGTGGTGAAGTGTTCTGAAAAGATCTAAAATTTTGTAAACTTTGGCAGTACGGCAAAGAATCCACGCCAGCCCGGCGGGTTCGCGTGGACCAACCATGCTTGTCGAACGATTCAGGCCGTTACCTTAATTAATTTTCCCAAAAACTCCGCCTTTCTCAAACTGTGCTCTAGAGTTGAGACTTCAATCAGTGTGCTTCAGAAGAATAACCAACGAAAAAAAAAACAGTTTTCTTTAAGTCATCTTTACACAAGATAATGTCCACAATCGAACGGAGCGATTGTGACGAAGAACCGAAAGCATGAGCGTGGTAGAATGGAATGGATGATTCTAACGAAAGACCGCCTTTCAAAGCCATCATCTCGCACAATAGGCTCATAATTATATTAATTTCAATTAGTAGAACATTTGCATTACCCGTGCGATGTTATACTGAGCATTCATCAAACCGAGACTAAAATTTTCTATGTTATCTTCAATAGTCTACGTAATCGTTTTTAACCATAAACTCAATTAAATGTTTTCATGTTAAAAAATGTTGTCTAAATTGGGCACCAAAAGCACAACAATGTGCTTTATTTCGGAGCGTCCTTATATAATACGACCAGCATGTGACTTTTAACGCCCCATTAACGAACAATAGATGAAGTGTGACGCTAACGCCCTCTAGCGTATCGGCCAAGACACAAACCACTCGAGGTCGTTTTCATTTGTAGCACGTAACGCAAAGGCCAAAGTCGTTGTTTTACCTATTAATACGCCACATATCGCGCCACACATCGACTATAATCGTTTGCATGCCGCTGAAACCACAAGTTTGATGATCTACAGAGCAACCATAAAACCATTCAAAATAACGATGCCAAAAGTACAGCTCGATCTTGCGTGGTCGCATGTGTTAAATGCACTGATGGTTTGCGATAAAAATTCATATTTTTTGTTTTTTTTTGGCATTATGGCGTAAATAACGCACCAAGTTCTACTTTACAGGGTGTTTTTTTTTTAATGTTACTAACGATTGTTGGCGTGATGTCATCACGACGCGGTAAACATAGCATCGTAGGGATTTCCGTAGAAAAACACACAATTGCCAAAAAAATGTTTGTAAATTTCGCAGCAAATAACTCTCAAAGTGCTCGATTGTACAAACGGAGCCGTGTCTCTTTATCTCTCAAATATTGAAGAACAATTTAAAGTCCCGTGCAAAGCGAGCATTGCTGTCGTACCCGGTAACATAAATGAGCCTTCCTGTTCCGAGGGTTGTGCACGCGCTTCAAATGAATTCCGCGTAATGAATAAAACATTTCGATCGGTTCTAAAGCACATTTTCCGTCCCATGGCAGACGCCGACCGACAAACATTCCGCGCAGCAAGCGCACTTACCTTTTATTACATTTTTTCGGCCGCGTGCGTTCCGGTTGCAGGCGTCGTTGAGCCTCACCACCGCAGCCAGCATGTTTCTAGCAGCGCGAGCCGTGAATTTTATCGTCGCTATCCGGTTGGTGGTTGTATTTTTATTTTAATTCTTTTCTTTTTTCGTTTTTTTTTTACTTCCCATTTCGGTTTCCCATGATGGACGGACTTTCGTCAGCAATTTTGAACGCCATGGGTAGCGGTGCGTGCAGCTTCGCGTTTAATGATCCCCGCAATGTTTAACCACTCACGCGGTCGGTGATGGTTTTCGCGGTGGGCTAGCCCGTGGAACTGGCTGACGGCTACCCACATCCGCCCCGTACCGGCCGTGGCGTATGGGTGTACGCTACACATTTACCACACTTCAAAAACCGATATCAACTTTGAGCGCTTCAGGGAGAGGTAAAGAGCGAGAAGATAATATTGCGAACCTCTTGGAAAGTTCGCGTTATGCTCGTTCTTTTGAAATGAATAAAAATGATTTTAAATTGTTATGGCCTTCTCAAGCTGGAACTGGGATTTGTTTGATCCCTCGAGCAGATTAATACCGCTAAAACCAAATCCTGATGTAATTGAATGTAGGAAAGCGCAGCTTTAATTCATTTGTTTTTTTTTAATAAAACTAATTGAGACACAATAATCTTTCCATTTGTAACATTGTTCTGCTCCAAAGATAGCATTCATT